>JAOSBN010036060.1:0-15850 GCA_027563595.1 Erythroxylum suave
AATACACACATTGCACACACATTAATAATTACACAATCTTAAGTATTCATTTATGCACAATTGGGTATATGGACTATGTACAATGCATGTTCAATGACAATTTCGGGTATCTTTTAAATTTTCACACTATATCCATATTCGCATTTTATCACTCAATTACTCGTTATTTCGATTGTAGCATTCTTTGCTTTCGCAATTTACAATTTCTCATTCACTTTAACTTGATACCCATTACTCCTCTCCTTTGAATCACAACTTCAATCACTTGAATATCTTTATTCCCAAACAAACTTATACCTTTGGTATATTGATATCAACAATTCATTCACTACTTTACCCATATAATCCCATATATCACTATGTATATTTTACTGTCAACTTTCAGTTTGAAGCTCAATATTTCCTCTCACTATCACTTTAATCGTTCTTTCACACTACTACACACTTTCATTGATCTTTCAACTCTCAAAACTGGTTTATGACTATCCCATAATATTCCAATCATCAATCCAAAGAAAATCACTATGTACCGTACACTAAAATCTCCTCACTCATTTTCTAGCACATATGAATGTCACTGTTCGTAACCATTTAGAAGTGAACTAACGATGCATGCTTCATTTCGTGCAGAAACCACAAATTCGTAACAAGCTTACTTGTTTGAAACTCCAATCTCTACAAATCACGTAACCTTAATCTCTTATGCCCACATACATCAACTTGAAAATGGATAGGGAGGCTTAGTCTTTCTTAGAATGGAAGAAAAGAATATCCAAGTAGAAGTGAGGACAACAAAGAAAAGTTAGGAAGCTTCGGTGAATATTTGATAAAAAGCTCTGGGTTGGGAGATTTCTAAAGAAATAAGTTTTAAGAAGGGTAAAGAGAAAGGCAGAAGCTTGTCTTTTATAGGCAAATAAAGATCTGAACCACCTACGACACTTGTCCAATTCTTATCCACTTATCCACTTACCTTTATCCAAACTCATTTAAGTATAATTTATACTTAAGTTATGACTCAGTAATACCACTGAAATCATAAGTCATAACCTCTTACTCACTTTCAGACTTTTCCTATAGCACGTTATTTTGGGTCAACTTTACGTTCTCTTCTTGACCCCTACACTGAACTCATTTCTCAACACTTTCCTTTAGAAACATATTCCTCTATGTCTTATTCTCCATTGACACCAAAATCATTCAATTTGGTTCTGTCCTCAATCATATTGAACTTATAAGTCTATAACTCTCTTGAAGACCTTAAAAATAGATTTTATCTTTTGAAGGATAAAAAATGAGACAGAAGATAAGTACAGACGAAGCTACATAAAAAGGCAGACTAAATGGAAAGAAAAGATAGACGAAATGCAATAAGCAGAAGAAGGCCAGAAGCAGATGAATGCCAAATAATAAGGCAGACGAAAATCAAAAGACAGACGATAGGTTCAAACGAAGCCAATTGATAAGGCAGACGAAATTCAAAAGACAGATGATACGCCAAAAGACAGGCAAAGTGTCTAAATGCAAACGAAATGAAACAAAAACGATACGCCAAAAGACAGACAAAGTGTCTAAAGGCAGATGGAATGAAACACAGACGGAAGCAAAAGATAGACGATAGGTAAGAGGCAGATGATAGACAAAAAGGTAGACGGAGCGAAACATAGACGATAGGTGGTCAACATAGAAGATAGAATAGTCAACCACAGACGATAAGAAATACTGACGATAGGTGGTTAACACAGACAATAGAATAGTCAACCACAGACGATAGGTGGTCAACACATACGATAGAATAGTCAGCCATAGACGATAAGACACAGACAATACGCAAAACACAGACGATGCGCAAAACACAGACGATGTGTCTGTACTTTGCGTCTGTGTTTTCCTTGCCTCTGTGTTTTCCTTGTGTCTGTGTTATGACGTCATCACAGACGATGCGTCTTTACCTTGCGTCTATGTTTTCCTTGCATCTTTGTTTTCTTTACGTCTATATTATGACGTCATCATAGACGATAGGCAAAAACACAGATGATAAGGGGTCAACCTTAGACGAAGCAAACTCAAACACAGACGATACGTCTATGCTCCTAACATCTCCCCCTTATTTAGACCATAACTTCCTACTCCTCCGTCAATAACTCCCATACTAAATATTCTCATTTAACTTCTTCAACACATTTTTCTTCACTAAGTCCAACACTTAGGTTTTATATCTAGTCTTCCTACTCCATTTCATTTTAATCATTTTCTATTCTCAGTATATCCCATTACTATTCACTATACCTGAAATGTCAATGAGTGCATGTACAATTATTTTCATGTATACAAAGACTCAAATTCACATGCATGCATGCTAACATTCCGTTGAGGTTGAAATGCAAATTTTCCCAACTCTCACATTGCTATTCTCTCCATTATTGAAATTCTGGGTTCTAATCCTTAATATGGGGACTGGATGTTATAATTCTCCCCCTTAATAAATTTCGTCCCCGAAATTTTCATATGATGTATCAATACAATAGAGGTATTAATTCCTCATATGCTTCTCCATTTCCCATATACTTCATCACTCAAATACTCTCTTCCAAATGATCACAACTGATAACTTAATAGGTCCTTCAATCACTGATTCTGCTATCGCACTATCTTAACTATTTCATTGATATATTTTAGATTACTCACCAACTTTTACTTCGTATGTTGCCAATCTATCTCTATCGATCATACCATTATTTCTTACTTATTCACATATCACATTTTATGAGTCTGAAACGTCCTTTTATCAATAACACTAACTCATAATAATTTCATGCATGCCAATTCATATCGGGCTTAGTGTATCCTTTTTCCTAATCTAAGCACATCTTGTACTTAATGCAAGCGCACTTTGACAAGGTGATACTCTTAGAGACAATTCATCTTTTTCACTTCTCATCGGTGTTGATACACTTAAATTTCAAATCTTTCTCAATATATTCCATAACTTCGATGTGATCCACTAAAATTCATTTGTCTTTCAAAACCACTTTATTATGATTTCAGATTCACTCCACTCACTAATGGTATCCCAAATTTGTTATGGCTTTCGCCTCATACAATATCCTAATGATATCACTATGATAGTGATTGATATGCTTAAATTCAATTAAAACCATACATTAACTTCATGATTCTATGAACTCCAAAATATAAGCTTTCAAGCATATTCCCAATAGTTAAGACTGATGACAATTTGAACACTTGGTCACTTATTTCTACATCCTTAGTAGTTAAATACTATTTCAGCATATTCCTACTAGGATGTCTAGCTTAGGCTGTTACTTGTGCTTTCTCTAGTAATCACTTTGTTCAATCATCTTTATCGGCTGCACATCCTTTCTGATTCAGTCACCAAATATCATTTTCCAAATCAAATTCAATTTAGATTCATTTTCAACTCTTCAATAATATCCACAATTTTTGAATTCTCAATTGAGGCTTTGTTAATCTTTTCACATGAAACTGATCTTAAATTCAATAGCTAAGAGCACTTTGATTTGTCTGAAATTCATCTCAACATTTTATGCTTTTCATTGCACTTAGCTTTGTAACCTCAATAACTGAATTGGCATTACACCATTATCGAATTTTTTGTTCAATGCATCAAATCATAACCCTAGCTTTACTGGGAAAAATACTCATTTGCTTAATCAAAAACTTTCAGTAACTCTATTCATGGTCTCAACCTTATATTCGGTTCTTTCAAACTCCATACTTACCTCAATCTTTAATGATTTACATATTTATATATAGATCCAAACTGTTTCTCTACATATAACATCTTTAAACTTTCAAAACAATCACTATTGCAACAAGTTCCAATTCATTTATCAAAATTCAGCTCATGAGGCTTCAATTGTCCCTGTGTACGCAGAATCACTTTATAATGCTGCAACAGATTCCATCTTAGTCTCTAATGGGAAACTCTATTGCATATACAATTTCCAAATCCGAATGGCATAATTTAGCATTGGGGTTATAGTTCCTCAAAAACTCTTTTTACAATCATCACTCATACAGTTTACATATTTTTCTTCCAGTATTCAATATATTCTCTTTACTTTTCGAACACATTCAAAATACCATCTATGATCATAGTCACTAACTGATATAATTTTGTTTAGATCACTTTAACCTTCAATACCTTTAATACTATCGGGGCATTGTTAACTCCAATAGATATAACCCAAAATTTCTTGTGCTCATATTTAGTTCTCGTAATTCTTTAGGAATCTAATTCCTTAATGAGGTAGTATTATCTCATGTTATTTTCGATTTCCCAATTGACTTTTCCCGATTGATTTCTTTTCTCGAATGATTTTCTCAATTCATTTGCTTTTCTCTAATTTTCATATGAATTTATTTTAACACCCGCTCATTTGTTCTAGTTTCTCCTCACATTTCGATTCAATTGCAAAATTAACTTCCTGTGTTGGTAACACATTCATCATATCTGATTTGTATCTCTTATACTTAATGTCACCTCAAATTCAAGAATCCATTTACCTAGTTGGATACTTTACATCAAACAAAATGCGTATACTCTCAGTAGCATATTCTACATCATATCCTTGAGTCTCCGTTAGGATTAGGACTCCAATATTCACTTTTGATTCATTACAGATTCATTTCTGATTTGTTTCTTCATTGATCATTCTTAAAATAAACTATTTGATCCGCTTAACCTAATTCGGTGAAATTCTTCTTTGAAAGAAGATTTCTTGCTATTATCATCTATACTGTTCATATAACCTTCATTAATCCACTGTTATCATCATTGCTAATCAGATATTCTTAGTAACCTTAAAGAGATTAATTTCTGTCATAACTTATATGATAAGAAGATTCTTTCTGATAAGGCTCAGCAAAGCATCAAGCAATTCATTTACTCTTATACCTTGGCATATATCGCCAAAATCCTTACATCTTATTTAGAGATGTATTTATGACAACTCACCAATTAGTTGTTTATACTAAGGAACCTTGATCTCATTTGATTCTAGGCAACATTTCCCCTTTTATGCCTGTCCTCGATCGTGGGGATTATGCCCTTATCATGTCCTTCTTCTTTTTCCTCAAATTCATCTTATATGGTAACATCATTAACGATCTTAATTCATTCCTAATTGATCACTATAAGCACTTTCACATCTTACTCTAACTCATCTCAGACTTTAAACTATAGGAACTACGATTAGCAATTATTCAATAAGTCACCAATTGCTTCCTATATCATCTCCACACATATAATACACATATGCTTAATATTTTCACTTGTCATGGTGATCCTACTATCAGATGTGCACTCACAATGGCAATTAAACCTAAACTCAATGGCTTTCTTATATATCGCTATCATCATTTCACTTTTCAATTACCATTTATCATCATGCGTACATTTGTTCGCAATTAATTGTGAATCATAGATTCATACTCACCCACAAATCCTGATCTCAATTTCACAAACATATTCTTATACTTAATCATAACTCTTGTCACACACACACATATTTTTTTTGAATTCAAACAATCATTTCAAGTCCAAGTTCAACCTCTCAAGGTCACTTTCAACTTAGCTTGTACTCTTTATTCTCACCATTTCTACTTATATCCTTATTCTTCCTTAAACAATCCATAACAGTGCGTCAACATTTTTATCACATTCGAGCACATATCATCAGAATAAAATATCAATTTTATAGTCAATAATATCACCAATGTTACAATTACACTAAATCTTCATCCGTTATATCTAACCATATACTATTTCTTATACTGAATTACAAACTCTTATCACAGTACTTACATAACCATTTTGGTTACAAATTCATCTTTTTATGATCATAACAATTCTATGATTTCATTTCATTCTGTCTGCACATTTTAGTATCCTCATTTCTACTCATATTCTCATTTTCCTCAACCAATTCACGATAATATACTTATTCACACCTATATCACCTTCAAGGGTACATACTCCGTTGTGGTGAACCTTTATCTATCATACAAAACCAGATACTATTCCTCCTCTTATTCTGCCTGTATGCTTTAATCACATCATTTCTACTTGTCTTGTTTTTTTCCTCACATAATCCTGACAATATGTTAACTTCACTATCACATTCGAAAGTATACCATTATAGTACAATATTGATATCATGTTCCATAATACATATATCACTACAGATACTCTCACATTATATCAGATCATCACTTTTATCAATCCTATTAATAGCTTAGACTCTTAAGGAATGCTTATGCATGTGACTCATACTAGGGATCAGTTGTCGCTGTTTGCTATGACATGACTAAAATGCAAGTAACTTGACACATATTTCAGAATGCCCATGTAAGATTATACTTCTAGGCTCTGATACCACATAAATGTAGCACCCTACTCGCGCAAGGACTCGAACTTGACAAAGTGGGTGATGTCTAAGAACTTGTCTCGTGAGGGTGGCGTGCTAAAGCACTCAGTCAGTCAGAAATCGGTATAAATATTTTTTTTGAATCATAAACGCAATATACGAAAATTAAAAACCAATTCGGGCCCATTTTCATTCAGAACATTTTCAATCATAAACTCTTTACATTATAACATAAATCATTTGTACAATAGTTTTAGAACATGAAATTTTATACAAATAGAAAAAGACACAATTGCAGATGCCAACTGATCCCGACCTCTATCCTTCACTTATGCTGTAGGTATACTCTCGTTGGTCTAATGAGGTATTCTTCTGATCCTGAAAAATAATTGCAAATTTTGGGTGAGTTTTGCGAACTCAATGAGTGACCATCATTGATGGCTCACCCAATCACATAACACATAAATCACATTATTTCACATTTCATATACAATACACTTAATCATTCATATGATGCATAAGCAATGCACATGAGACTCACTTCTTTCTTATTGTTGTGACCAAGTGCCTATCATAGGCTTATACAAATATTGGCCCATAGGGCTTAATCAGATAGAATCACGGAGCATAGCTCTACGTGCCAAATCAGAATCAGAAAATCACAGAGCAAAGCTCTATATGCAAGTGCTTCATACTGGCAACTCAAATCACAACGCCTTTATCTGAGCATGCATTTTATGAAATGCAACCATTTCTGAATATCTCATATATCACAGTCTTATACAAATGCTCAGATAAAATTTCACAGTCATCGAACCTAAGTCCTCCATTCAACTTTCGTTAAGAATCAAATGACAAATTCATATCAAATGCACATGTATTTCATCTCATTCACATTCAAGCAGCATTTCAATATCACAACCAAGCATCACAATCATCGGACCTCCCGTCCGGAAACCAACACAGCCATACACATTCACACAATTATTCGAAAATCAATCAATACCGAAAGTCAAACAAAACAAACAAAGTAATGTGACCATCTAGGTCTACTCACAGTACGCTCAAGATTAGCAATTGCTTCCAAGATTTGGAAATGTCTGAATGTTCACATTTATCCTGCACATCAAAATCATGCAATACACTCATTGCACACACATTAATAATTACACAATCTTAAGTATTCATTTATACACAATTGGGTCTATGGACTATGTACAATGCATGCTCAATGACAATTCCGGGCATCTTTTCAATTTTCACACTATATCCATATTCGCATTTTATCACTCAATTACTCGTTATTTTGATTGTAGCATTCTTTGCTCTCACAATTTACAATTTCTCATTCACTTTAACTTGATACCCATTACTCCTCTCCTTTGAATCACAACTTCAATCATATGAATATCTTTATTCCCAAACAAACTCATACCTTTGGTACATTGATATCAACAATTCATTCACTACTTTACCCATATAATCCCATATATCACTATGTATATTTTATTGTCAACTTTCGGTTTCAAGCTCAATATTTCCTCTCACTATCACTTTAATCGTTCTTTCACACCACTACACACTTTCATTGATCTTTCAACTCTCAAAACTAGTTTATCACTATCCCATAATATTCCAATCGTCAATCCAAAGAAAATCACTATGTACCGTACACTAAAATCTCCTCACTCATTTTCCAGCACATACGAATGTCACTGTTCTTAACCATTTAGCAGTGAACTAACGATGCATGCTTCATTTCATGCAAAAACCACAAAATCGTAACAAGCTTACTTGTTTGAAGCTCCAATCTCTACAAATCACGTAACCCTAATCTCTCATGCACCCTCGTACATCAACTTGAAAATGGACAGGGATGCTCAGTCTTTCTTGTAATGGAAGAAAAGAATATCCAAGTAGAAGTGAGGACAAAAGAGAAAATTAAGGAAGCTTCGGTGAATATTTGATAAAAAGCTCTAAGTTGGGGGATTTCTAAAGAAAGAAGTTTTAAGAAGGGTAAAGAGAAGGGCAGTAGATTGTCTTTTATAGGCAAATAAAGATCTGAACCACCTACAACACTTGTCCAATTCTTATCCACCTATCCACTTACCTTTATCCAAACTCATTTAAGTATAATTTATACTTAAGTTATGACTCAGTAATACCACTGAAATCATAAGTCATAACCTCTTACTCACTTTCAGACTTTTCCTATAGCACGTTATTTTGGGTCAACTTTACGTTCTCTTCTTGACCCCTACACTGAACTCATTTCTCAACACTTTCCTTTAGAAACATATTCCTCTATGTCTTATGTCTCCATTGACACCAAAATCATTCAATTTGTTTCTGTCTTCAATCATACTGAACTTATAAGTCTATAACTCTCTTGAAGACATGAAAAACAGATTTTATCTTCTGAATGATAAAAAATAAGATAGAAAATAAGTACAGACTAAGCCAAATAAAAAGGCAGACCAAATTGAAAGAAAGGACAAATGAAATGCAATAAGTAGAAGAAGGCCAGAAGCAGACGAATTCCAAATAATAAGGCAGACGAAAATCAAAAGACAGACGATAGGTTCAGATGAAGCCAATTGATAAGGCAGACAAAATTCAAAAGACAGACGATATGCCAAAAGACAGTCGAAGGGTCTAAAAGCAGACGAAATGAAACACAGACGATATGCCAAAAGACAGACAAAGTTTCTAAAGGAAGACGGAATGAAACACAGGCGGAAGAAAAGACAGACGATAGATAAAAAGGCAGATGAAGCGAAACATAGACAATAGGTGGTCAACACAGATGATAGAATAATCAACCACAGACGATAAGAAATACAGACGATAGGTGGTCAACACAGATGATAGAATAGTCAACCACAAACGATAAGAAATACAGACGATAGTTGGTCAGCACAGACGATAGAATAGTCAACCACAGACGATAAGAAATACAGAAGATAGGTGGTCAACACAGACGATAGAATAGTCAACCGTAGACTATAAGAAATACAGATGATAGGTGGTCAACACAGATGATAGAATAGTCGACCACAGACGATACGACATAGAAGATGCGCAAAACACAGACGATGCGCAACACACAGACGATGTGTCTTTACTTTGCGTCTGTGTTTTCCTTACGTCTGTGTTATGACGTCATCACAGACGATGTGTCTTTACCTTGCATCTGTGTTTTCATTGTGTCTGTGTTATGATGTCATCACAGACAATAAAATATAGACGATAGGCAAAAACACAGACGATAAGGGGTCAACCTTAGACGAAGTAAAGTCAAACATAGATAATACGTCTTTACAGACGATACGTCTATGCTCCTAACATCTCCCCTTTATTTAGACCATAACTTCCTACTCCTCCATTAATAACTCCCATACTAAATATTCTCATTTAACTTCTTCAACACATTTTTCTTCACTAAGTCCAACATTTAGGTTTTATTTCTAGTCTTCCTACTCCATTTCATTTTAATCATTTGCTATTACCACAATTCTCAGTCTATCCCATTACTATTCACTATACCCGAAATGTCAATGAGTGCATGTACAATTATTTTAATGTATACAAAGACTCAAATTCACATGCATGCATGCTGACATTTCGCTGAGCTTGCAATGCAAAATTTCCTAACTCTCACATTGCTATTCTCTCCATTATTGAAATTCTAGGTTCTAATCCTTAATAAGGGGATTGGATGTTACAAGAAGGTAGCAAGCTATTTCAGTGACTAATATGATATTATGGCCAAAAATCAACTTAATGGAGGTTAGTAGGAGTTTCGTAGGTGGAGAGAAAAAATGGAGAAGATGAAGAACGAAGAGAGCAAGAACAAATGAAAAAAAAAAAGAACAATGTAAAGTGTAGTCTTTTAATAAAACAATCGTGGGTCATAAGTGATGTGGCAAGTGACACATGTCACTGCCACATGTCACGTTCTTATGGTTCAATTTGTCCGTCCTTAGATAACTAGTCTATTTGACTTCAATTTCTAATCCAATTTCCTCCCAAATTTTAATGACATAAGTCATTAAGTCCCAAAATCCTATATAAAAATTTCCACTGTCATTTGACATTTATTTCTACTGCCAGTTGTCAATTGTCTTGCCACTTGGTATTTTTCTTAATCCAAAATTTCCCCAAAATTTCAGAAATTTTCTTAAAATTCATCAAAAATTCTAAATAACTAAATACACTCTCCAAATTAGTTTTCAACATATAAAAACCACAATTCTGAATAAAAATTGCCTTTCAATATATAAATCAATTATACTCAGAATTGTCAATGAATGCATGTACAATTATTTTCATTTGCAAAAATTCAATATTCATGTGTATGTGCATGCCCTATTATGCATGAGCATAAAATGTACTTTCTAATTTCTTAATAATCTCTCATATTTACTATTCTGGCCTGAACAATGGGATGTTACAACTCCCCCTCTTAAAAGAAATTTCATCCCCGCAATTCTTATCTGATTGTTTGAACAGGTGGGGGTATTGTCTCCTTATATGCTCCTCCGTTTCCCAAGTTGCTTCCTTAATTGAGTGATTCCTCCAAAGGACTTGCACCAATGGAATGACTCGGTTCCTCAACTGCTTGATCTGAGATCCCACTATCTTGATCGGCTCCTCAACGTAGCTTAAATTACTAGCAACCTCAATTTCTTGAGCCGGTATCACATGTATTGGATCCAATCGGTATCTTCGGAGCATACTCACATGAAACACATTATGCAATTGAGACATCTCATTTGGTAAGGCCAGCTTATAGGCCAAGGGTCCTATCCTCTCAATGATCTCAAAAGGACCAAATGTACCTAGGGCTTATCTTGCCCTTTTTACCGAGTCTTAGAACTCCTCTCCAAGGTAAAACTCTCAGAAATACTCTATCTCCCACACTGTATTCCATGTCTCTTCAGTGTTGATCCACATAACTCTTCTGTCTATCTTGAGCCGTTTTATTTTGGCTTCGATTTAATTTTACCTTGTCTATAGTATCTTGTATCAATTCTAGGCCTTCAACCATTCTCAAGCCCTCTTCATCCTAATATAATGGCAACTGACATTTTCTACCATACAGTGCCTCATACAGTGCCATTCCAATACTACTGCGGTAATGGTTGTTGTAGGCAAACTCTATCAATGCCATATATTGATCCCAAGCTCCTCTAAACTCCAATAAACACGCCCTGAGCATATCCTCAACAGTCTTGATTGTCTTCTCACTCTGTCGATCTTTCTGAGGATGAAATGTTGTATTGAAATTCAACTTAGTACCCATAACAGATTGCAAGCTCTTCCAAGACCTCAAAGTAAATTTGGGATCCCTGTCCGATACGATGGACACTAGAACCCCATGCAGTCTCACCACCTCATTCACATATCTCCAGGCCAACTAATCAAGTGAATTATTTTCTTTCACTGGTAAGAAGTGAGCCAATTTAGTCAATCAGTCCACTATCACCCATATAGCATCATTCTGCCTTAGAGTCTTAGGCAGTCCCATTATGAAGTCTATAGTAATCCGTTCCCATTTCCACTCTAGAATGGGCAACGAATGGAGCTTCCCTACTATAACCTGGTGCTCAGCTTTAACTTGCTAGCAAGTCATACATCTAGATACATACTCTGCCACTTGCTTCTTCATTCCAGGCCACTAAAAATGCTGCTTCAGTGTGTTATACATCTTGGCAGTACCAGGATGCATAGCATAGGCGGTCATATGAGCTTCCTCAAGTATCTCCTTCCTCAGATCGTCCACATTAGGCACACACAGCCTCTACTTCAACCATAAAGTCTCATCCCTCAACTTAAACTTAGAATCTAGATTCATCTTTACCTTTTCCATAAGCTTCACCATATTGGGATCTTTCCCCTGAACTTTTTAGATTCTATCATATAACATCGGCCTAAGTTTCAATGTAGCAATCAAGGCCTCATCGTGTTCCAAATTCAACTCCACATTCAGAGCTCTCAAATGAATCAAATTAGCTAGCCTCGATAACTGAATCTGAGCTACACTGGTATTAGACTTTCTGCTTAAAGCATCAGTCACCACATTTGCTTTCCTCGGGAGGTACTCAATTGTGCAGTCACAATCCTTTAGTAACTCAATCCATCCCCTTTGTCTCAAGTTCAATTCCTTCTAACTCAACAGATACCTCAAACTCTTATGATCTGTATAAATCTGAAAGGTCTCTCCATACAAGTAGTGTCTCCAAATCTTTAGAGCAAAGACAACTGCAGCTAGCTCTAAATCATATACCGGATAATTGATCTCGTGAGACCTTAGTTGTCTCGATCCATAGGCGATCACCTTGCCATGTTGCATCAATACACATCCCAATCCTTGATGCGATGCATCACTGTACACCACATATCCTCCAGTCCCCGATGGAATAGTCAACACCGGTGTAGTAGTCAACTGATACTTTAGCTCCTCTTTAAAACTCTGCTGACATTCTTCATTCCATCTGAATACTATATTCTTACTCAGAAGTTTTGTCAGAGGGCTGAGATCAAAGAAAACCCTCGACAAACCTTTAGTAATATCCGGCTAATCTTAGGAAGCTTTGAATTTTAGACACATTCCTCAGAGCTTCCCAATTCATTACTGCCTTTATCTTCTTTGGATCCACCTGTATGCCATCTCCAGTCACTATATGTCCCATAAACATAACCTAATCCAACCAAAATTCACACTTACTGAATTTGGCATACAACTTCATTTCCCTCATAATCTATAAAATAACTCTTAGATGCTCAGCATGTTCCTTTCTGCTCTTCGAATACACCAAGATATCATCAATAAACACAATCACAATTCGATCCAGGTAAGGCTGAAACACCTTATTCATCAAGGCCATAAAAGCTTCCGGGGCGTTAGTTAACCCAAACGGCATCATTAGAAACTCAAAATGCCCATACTTACTCCTGAATGCACTCTTAGGTACATCAGCCTCAGCTATCTTCAACTGATAGTATCCTGATCTCAAATCGAGTTTAGCGAATACCTGAGCTCCTTGCAGCTGATCAAGTAAATCATCAATTCTAGGCAGCGGGTACTTGTTCTTCACTGTCACCCGATTTAGCTACCTATAGTCAATGCATAACCTCAAAGTCCCACCCTTTTTCTTCACAAACAGTACTGGAGCTCCTCAAGGCGAAACATTGGGTCTAATAAAACCTTTTTCCAACATCTCTTGAAGTTGACTCTTTAACTCCTTCAGTCCCACAAGTGCCATCCTATATGGAGGGATAGATATAGGAGTAGCACCTGGAACTAGATCAATTGTGAACTCCATTTTTCGATCTGGTGGTAAACTAGGTAGCTCATCGGGAAACACATCTAGGAACTCCCTAACCACAGGAATGTCCTGTACACTCTGCTCAACTCTAGTATCAATGATGTGGGCTAGATAAGCCTCACATCCTCCCTGCATCAACCTCAGTGCACTCATGAAGGATATCATCCTAGCTGGCGCTGCTTGACTAACTCCTCTAAATACTACCCTCGGCTGACCGGGAGATTTCAGTATTACCTCCTTGGTATAGCAGTTCATGATAGCCCTATGAGCAGTGAGCCAATCCATACCTAGGATAACATATATCTCTCTCAACTGTAGTATAATTAAGTCTACAACCAACTCTGCTTGATCAATCCTAATCTAGCACCCTTTGCAAACCTCTCCTATGACAATAGTACTACCTAAAGGTATACTCACCTCTAGCCTATATTGTAATAACTCCCTACCATAATGCAGCCTACATGCCATATGTGGTGCAATAAAGGAGTGTGTCGATCCTAGATCTAGCAGTGCAAAAGCCTCAAAATCATAAATGAGAAGCGCACCTGCAACCATATCTGGTGAGTCTTGAGCCTCCAGCTTGGTCATAGCATAAACCTGGGTCCAGTCCTGACAGGAGGACTCCCTCTACTCCATACCTCAGTCCTGACAGGAGGACTCCCTCTACTCACTTTACTTCTACCACGACCCCTCTGTCCAGTCCCACTACCTCTGCTATGCTAAATAGTAGCTTCACTCCTCAATCTGCTACTCATACTAGACTGAATTCCCGTAGTAGCAGGACAATCTCTAATTTGGTGATCAAAGGAGCCATATATAAGACAAGCTCCAGATAGTCTCCAACACTCACCACCGTGCCTCTTCCTACAGTGCTCACACTAGGGTAACTGAATCTGCACTGTACCTCTTCCACTGCCAGTCTGTGTAAAACCACCCATCTGTTTGAATCTTGACTGCCTTGACCCGGCTGGTGGTCTGAAAGTTCTGCTCTAGCGCTTACTGAATCTTTTGCCAGAACCACTCTGAATCTCACTAGACCTCTTCAATCTGGACCCTTGCCCAAGCTCTGTTTGTCCCTCTCTCAATAGGTATTCAATTCTGATCGAAGCAACTCTTAACTCAATGAAAGTACCCAGATCTGAAAGTGCCAACCTTGTTCTAATCTCCATATTGAGTCCATTCTCAAACCTCCTACATTTGTCTTCTTCTGTAGGGATCAAAGCAGTAGCATAACCCATCAACTCATTAAACCGAACCTCATACTCAGCCATGGACATCCTACCCTGCTTCAAACCCAGAAACTCTTCCATCTTCCTATCCAAGTAGATCTTGAGCATGTAGTTCTCCTTGAAGACCCTCAGGAAGTCTTCCCACTTCAGGTTGCAAGGCTTGGTGGTACTGCCTGGAACAGTCTTCCACCACTGAAAAGCTAGGCCTTGTAGTAAGGACACTGCATAGTCAAACCTCTTATCTAGCTCGCAATCTATCTATTCAAAAACTCTTTCCGTCCTTTCTAACCATCCCTCGGCCTCAGTAAGGTTTGTGCTACCATAGAAATTTACATCTCTTTGACTTCCGCAACCTATCATACCTCCTCTCCCTTCTCTCAGGAACTCTAGAAGGCATCTCCTCTGGTCGAGATACCGAAGACTCTCTACTGGCTCCCACAGATCCTAGGTCAGCTGAATGCCCCACTTGATCACCTATGGCAGATGACCTATAATAAACAAGAACTCAAATCATTATCTACATTTCTCATGATATTTCATGCTTAAAATTCCTATATATCCCTATGGATGCCAAACCATGCTCTGATACCATTCAATGTAGTGCCCCCTTAACGTAAGGTACAAACTGGGACGCTTGGAGGTCATTCCGATACATATCCTATGATAAGGGTGAGCTACGTTCGATCACTACATTCACTTCACATGGCATTATATCATTACGCACTTATAAAGCATCATAAGAAAATCACAATATTTTAAAACCAACTTTTTCCTCATTTCATTTCACAAAACCGAAATTCTAAATTGTATCTTTCAACACTTACTACATGTACATCATCAAAACCTAGTACAAAAGTACTACATGAAAGAGGAAAATGTA
>JAOSBN010036081.1:0-15848 GCA_027563595.1 Erythroxylum suave
TGAACCATATGTAGATAGTTGAGTAAGTCAATATAGGATTCGTCACTCTAAAGTAATTAGAGAGAATATTCTACTGTCCTTGATTAGTAATGATTTATGGAATTTTCTAGTCGAAGTGAATTGATATTTGAAAGGTGTTTTCAAATTTCAATTATAAGTCAATTCTTAATTAGCAAGAACGAACATGATTGGATAATAAGAGTAGACATAGTATCCATACTCTGTCTAATTAGAATATTGAATGACGAAAGGATTAAATTGTACATTATAGTCATGCATGGACAGGTTAAGTCAATCACTATAACATTCCTGATATTTGGGTAATCATGAAATGTTGCTAGGCGTCAGTCATGATTTATGATTATGAATTGTTTAATTAGAGAATTAAAGATAAATTAAAAGAAGTTTTGATTTATCTAATTATAATTGTGAATTATAATTATAATTTATAATCATTGTCAATTTATTATGAACCTAATGGGTCACACATCACAGAGCAATTTGTGAAAGAAAAGTCAATTTAATTGAGTTGGACTTAATTATAAAGTTTGAGAAACTTTGGGATCAAATAAGAGATATTTGATTTTATTAAAATCAAATTAATTAGAATTAGATTTTTATTTTGATTATAATTATAATTAAATATATTTAATTTAAATAAAAACTTATGATTTTTCTATTTAAACGGGAAAAGCTTTTAGAAGCTAGCACTTTTTGTCTTTTTCCTCTCAAAACAATATGAGAATTGCTCTGTAAATACTATCAAAGGCTGGACGCTTGGACAGCTCATAATTGATCGATTTGAACTTTTTTTCAAAGATTGTCAACGGGAAAGCAAACAAGGTACGATTTTTAAATAATTTTTGTTTTATTCAAGTTTTACAATTATCGGAATCTGCTTGAAATCTGAAAAAAAAATTTGTTTTCCATTACGCCCTTGATTTGATCACAATTAGATTCTAACAGTGATATCAACCCTTCTTTAATTATTTTACTTGATTCGTTGCTTGATTGTTATTGTTTTTGATAAAACAATTGATATGTTTTGCTTCGGTATTTGTCTTTATCTGAAGAAGGTTCTTGGTTTTGATTTTTATGAAAATCGCATATGTTTAATCCGTATTTAAGTATGCGTTATCTGGAAATGGTTTCCATTCTCTATATTTAAAAATTGAATCTACGCCTTTGTTTATTTTTGGGAAATTGTTTCTTTTGTGAAGCTGTGTTTGCATCTGCTTACACATTACATCCACGAACATGCCTATTCGTATTCCATGGTTTGGCTTGGTTTCCCTGGATCTGAAAATTTTTGTTTATTTTTCTGGCTTTTCTGGGTTTATTGGCTTTGTGTGTACTGAAGAGAGATGGGTGATAATTGCCCATCTGTGGAAATCCATGGCGCTCCCATCACGACGCCACTTGATGGGATCGCTATTAACGCTGACGTCACCACTGGAGACGCCCATTGAACGCGACCCCAACCCACGACATAGAGGATGACGATGAGAAGCTCCACAGCGTGAAGACGAAGGTTCACCTGTGTGGACGGTCGTGGAGCACTACCCAACGGTTGAGAATCGTTGGACGCCGGTTTGAAAAATGTGAGTGTTGGGTGGATTTGTTTGATAAACGTGGAAACACGATTTTGTTATGGGTTGAGTTGCTCAGAATCGTGGGAAGGAGTTGCAAAAGACGCCAAATGCTTCTGGAGAAGTTGATGTCCACATGCGCCCAAGTTCTCCAGAAGCGTATGCCGCAATCGTTGACTGGTGCATGCAAATTCTTCTTTGACTGCACATGTGGCCCGTCTGTCGTCATCTAGCCCAAACACCCACCCAACCCTCTTTGATGTGTTTTAAATCCTTAAATCTTCAATTTTATTAATTTAATAAAGATTAAATTAAATTATAATCCTAATAAAATTGAAAAGTATTTTACCAAAATTTGAAAATTGTTTTCAAAAGGAATTTTATTAGGAAAGGTTTTAGGATTTAATTTAATTTTTCAAGAGTTGAATTATTAAATTAAATTTTGTTATCAAATCAATAATTTGAATTAAGCAAAAGTTTTAAATAATTTCTTTCATAATTAGATTATGTTTGAAATTATAAATATAATGAGATTATATTATTTTGATGAGACAATTTTTTTTTGAAATTTTAAATTCCTCAATAAATTATTAAGTACACATTAGGAACATGATAGTTGCCTTTTATTATTTAAGAATAAAACCAGAATTTTGTTTATAGTCTGACTTGTTGAGTAAACTCAAGGTCACTATAACCCGAATATGTTTTATCTTAAATTAATGGGTCCTACTTAACTAAAATTATATAATTTAGATGAGTAAACTCGTGATCATATAGATTCAAAGGCAGAGTTAGGAATAATATATGTGATATATTTTGACAAAAGATGTCACCTACCGGTTCTAGGAGTTACTTGAGATGTAATTGAAAAGTTGTTTTCTATTTATTTTTAATTGATTTATTGAATAAACTCAAGATTAATTAATTTTAAATAGGATCTTAGCCCAATAGAAAATTATTTGATAATTTTTCGATATAATAGTGAAGGATATTATTTTGAACAAAATAGAGGGAGTAATCAAATAAATTTTAAAGTCCTTATTTTATTTGATTTTAGATATAAACTAATATTTGCTCCTTTTATGTTTTTCGGTTATTGAATTTGAAGATGATTACCAACATAACATTGAGGAGCACATGGATACCAACAAGCTGATTATACCCAATTTTTCGGATTGGCTATGAAACATAAGAATAGTTTTTAAGCAAGAGAAGAAGTTGTACGTTCTTGATACTTCTGCTCCATCAAAACCCTGTTCAAATGTGATCGATGAAAATTGGGAGAAATATCAACGTTATATTGATGACGTTGAACAAGCTACATGTGTGATGTCAGCTTGCATGTCTCCTAAACTTCAGAGGCAGCATAAGAACATGGATGCACCTACTATGATACTGCACCTTAAGGAGTTATTTGGTGCACAAAGTAGGGTGGACAAATATCAAATCTCCAAGGCACTGTTTCAATGCAAGATGATAGAAGGATCTTCAGTTAACGTTCATGTGCTGAAGATGATTGGATATATTGAAAAATTGGCCCAATTAGGTTTTATCATAGACCACAAGTTAAGCGTTGATCTGGTGCTGCAGTTTCTAAGTTCGAGCTTTTTATAGTTTGTCATTAACTTCAACATGAACTAGAAGGACATGACATTGCCTAAACTATCGAACATGCTCAAGACTACGAAAAGGTGCCTTAAGAAGAAACTCAGTTATGTACTTATTGTCGGTTCTTTTAAAAGCAAAAAAAAGGGCTTTAAGAAGAATAATAACAAGAAACAGAAGGCTTCTATTAATGTAGTAAAAGCCAAAGGAGGTGTCAAGAAGATGAGTAACGACAAGGGCATATGTTTTCATTGTGGAGTCAACGGATGTTAAAAGAGGAACTGCCCATCTTATCTTGCTAGCCTAAAAGATAAGAAGCTTAAGGAAGCTGTCTCTTCAGGTATGCTTATGATTGAGATCGATCTTTCTACTTCTGTTCCACATTTTTTTGTATTAGATACTGGTTGTGATTCTCATATATGTAATAACATGCAAATGTTAACAAAGAGTAGATCGTGGAGGAAAGGCGAAATGGACCTGTGAGTTGACAATGGAGCAAGAGTTGTTGTATTAGCTATAAAAACTTATAGTTTAACTTTGCCTTCTAACCTTATATTAAAGCTTGATAATTGTTATTATGTTCCTATTATTACAAGAAACATCATTTCTATTTCTTACTTGGATTTGAATGGATTTGTCTTTATAATTAAGAATAACAGTTGTTCTTTTTATAAAGACGATGTTTATTATGGATTTGGATTACTTACAAATGGTTTGTACGAGTTAAGTCTTGATAGGTCAATTCTTAACATAAATAGCAAGAAAAGAAAATTAAGTAACCAAAATCTCTCTTATTTATGGCATTGTAAGTTAAGCATATCAATGAAACTAGAATCACAAAATTACATAAAGAAGGATATTTGGATCATTTTGGTTATGAATCATATGAAACTTGTGAATCTTGTTTATTGAGAAAAATGACCAAACTACCCTTTAAGGGAAAGGGATAACGTTCTAATGAGTTACTGGAATTAATACATTCAGATGTATGTGGGCCTATGTCCACAAATGCTAGAGGTAGATTCTCGTACTTCATTACGTTCACAGATGACCATTCTCAATATGGTTATGTGTATTTGATGTAACAAAAGTCTGAATCATTTGAAAAGTTCAAAGAATTTAGACAAAAGGTAGAGAAATAAACTGGAAAAAGTATTAAGACACTTAAATCAGATCGAGGTGGTGATTACTTAGACCACGAGTTTCGTGGTTTCTTAAAAGAGAATAGGATTCTCTCACAATGGTCTCCTCCTGCAACTCTACAACATAATGGAGTTTCTGATAGGAGAAATCGTAGACTATTAGATATGGCACATTCCGTGATGAGTCATGTAGTCCTTCCTATATCGTTTTGGGGATACGTAATTGAAACCATTATATATCTTCTAAATAGAGTTCCATCTAAATCAGTTGATAAGACATCATATGAGATATGGACTAGTAGAAGACCTGAATTATCACACTTAAAGATTTGGAGATGTGAAGCTTATGTGAAGTGTGCTATCTTTGATAAGCTTCAAGTTATATCAGATAAATGCAAATTTGTAGGGTATCTGAAAGAGAGTTTCGATTATCAATTATATTATCCTATTGTACAAAAGGTGTTTGTCTCAAGACATGTTATATTCTTAAAAAGATAATTTATTCTCAAAGAAAGCTGTGGGAGTGAGGTTGAACTTAAAGAAGTGCGAGAGCTATAAATTCACATCGAAATGGAACAAGAACCTCAAGTTGATATATATGATGTACAACCGAGAGTTCAAGAGACACATAGTCCACGACAAACTAGTAGGATACGTCGTCTTCCCATTATATTAGACTTACATATTGAACAAGGATAAGATCATATCACTCATACATGATGAGCCTATTACTTTTAAAGAAGCGATGTCCGATATTGATTCTTTAAAACGGCAAAAAGCCATGAGATCTGAAATAGAATCCATGTACACTAACCAAGTATGGACTTTGGTTGATGCACCTAGTGATATTGTACCTATTGGATGTAAGTGGGTTTTTAAGAAGAAAACTGACATGAATGGTAAGGTACATAAGTACAAAACAAGGTTAGTGGCTAAAGGTTACAAACAAAAACAAGGAGTTGATTTTTATGAAACCTTTTCACCAGTAGCTATGCTAAAATCTATTAGGATCTTACTGGCCATAGTAGTATATCATGATTATGAAATCTGACAAATGGATGTCAAAACTGCATTTCTTAATGAGAATTTGTAGGAGAATGTGTATATGATACAACCTAAAGGTTTTGAATCCAAAAGATTTCTTAATCAAGTATGCAAGTTGTAAATGTCTATTTATGGACTTAAGCAAGCATCACAAAGTTGGAACATCCGTTTTTATAAGACAATCAAAGAGTTTGATTTTATAAAAAATGTGAATGAACCATGTGTTTATAAGAACGTTAGTAGGAGAGTAGGAGTTTTCTTGGTACTATATGTGGATGACATATTGTTAATTGGAAACGACATACCTATGCTACCGTCTATAAAGATCTGGTTATCTAAGAACTTCTCTCTAAAGGATATGGGAGAAGCAGCCTATACTATGGGAATAAAGATCTATAGAAATAGATCAAAAAGGTTACTTGGATTGTCCCAATCCACATACAAAGATAAAGTGCTTAAGAGGTTTAGCATGGAGAATTCCAAGAGGAGATTCTTACCCATATCACTTGAGATTTCTCTCTCATAGAGTATGTGTCCAAAGACACAAGAGGAGAGAGATAAAATGGATTGTATTTCATATACTTCGACAATTAGATCAATCATGTATGCGATGCTATATACTAGACCAGATGTTTCTTATGCTTAACGAGCAGGTTTTGGTCTAATCCTGGTGAGGAACACTAGAAGGCGATGAAAAACGTCTTAAAGTAATTGAGAAGAACTAAAGATTTTTTTTGGTCTTTGGAGGAGATGACTGAGAGTTTAAGGATGTTCAGATGCTAGTTTTCAGTCAGATCATGATTATAGTAAATCACAGTCAGGCACATCTTCATTTTAAATGGTGGTGCAGTTAGTTGGAAGAGTTTCAAACAATCAACCATTACAGATTCAACAACCAAAGTAGAGTACATTTCAGTGTCAGAGGCAGCAAAGGAAGCAGTTTGGATCGAGAAGTTCATCATTGAACTTGGAGTGGTTCCTAGCATTATTGAGTCCATAGTATTATAGTATGACAACAACGGTGCTATTGCGTAAGCAAAGAAACCCAGGTCTCATCAACGATCCAAACATGTACTCAGGAAGTTTCACTTGATTAGGGAGATAGTGAAGCGGAAAGACATAGCATTGGAGCGAGTTCCCACTGAAGAGAATCTTGCAGATCCTCTTACTAAGCCTTTATCTCAAAAGAGACATGATAGACATATGGATGACTATGGTATTCAACACATTAGTGGTTGAATTTAGTGCAAATAAGAGATTATTAGTTTATGCCCTTGCAACCAATTTATTTTAATTGTAAATTTATTTGTGTGACATTATTATCATTCAATAAAGGGTATTTGTTATCTTTGTGTATTTGTTAATTATTTAATTATTAATCATAAAGATAAAACCCATGGAATAATTATTATGCAATTTGAAATTATAACGCGATTATAATTATTAGAATCGAATTGCAACTTTATATTATTCCTAAAACATTCCTAGTCGTAGTTTCATCAAAATAGGATATTGATGAAATGGTTAGATTAGCACGTGCTTGTTTCTTTCTTATAAAGAAGGTAATTGATCTCATATATTAAAGTATAGAGACATTTAAACAAACTTGTAGGTGCTTATTAGAGAATAAGTTCATTAAACTGACCCAATTGTGAGAATCCCGAATGGAACATTACTTGTGTGTCTGTGGAGTATCTCATAATGATGGTTGTATAATTGATCCTCAGACTTGCTATTACCAAGGTATCTAGTGTGGGAATTATTGTGTTTTGATGCTACTTATGAATTGTCCTAGGATAATTCAATTGGTAGTAATTGGATACGGTATGAACCATATGTAGATAGTTGAGTAAGTCAATATAGGATTCGTTTCTCTAAAGTAATTAGAGAGAATATTCTACTATTCTTGATTAGCAATGATTTATGGAATTCTCTGGCCAGAGTGAATTGATATTTGAAAATGTGTTTTCAAATTTCAATTATAAGTCAATTACTAATTAGCGAGAATGAACATGTTTGGATAATAAGAGTAGACACAGTATCCATACTCTGTCTAATTAGAATATTGAATAACAAAATGATTAAATTATACATTGTAGCCATGTATGGACAAGTTAAGTCAATCATTATGGTATGCCTGATATTTGGGTAATCATGACATGTTACTAGACGTCAATCATGATTTATGATTATGAATTGTTTAATTAGAGGATTAAAGATAAATTAAAAGAAGTTTTGATTTATCTAATTCTAATTGTGAATTAGAACTATAATTTATAATCATTGTCAATTTATTCGAAACCTAATGGGTCACATATCAAAGAAAAATTTGTGAAAGAAAAATCAATTTAATTAAGTTGGACTTAATTATAAAGTTTGAGAAATTTTGGGATCAAATATGAGATATTTGATTTTATTAAGATTAAATTAATTATAATTAGATTTTAATTATAAATAGAAAATCATAAGTTTTTATTAAAATTAAATCTATTTAATTATAATTATAATTAAATAGATTTAATTTTAATAAAAACTTATGATTTTTCTATTTAAAAGGAAAAAACTTTTAGAAGCTAGTACTTTTTGTCTTTTTCCTTTCAAAGTAGTTTGGAAATTGCTTTGTGAATATCATCAGAGGCTGAACGCTTGGACAGCTCGTGATTGATCGATTTGAATTTTTTTTTCAAATATTGTCAACAGAAAAGCGAACAAGATATAATTTCTAAATCGTTTTTATTTTATTCAAATTTTATAATTATTGAGATTCGCTCGAAATTAATAAAAAAAATTTGTTTTCCGTCACTTCCGCAATTCAATCACAGTTGGATTCTAACATACGAAGTGATAGTTGGTGGTTACTCTACTATGATCGAAGATGATAGTTCTCGTGTTTATAACAAAAAAAAATCACGTCAGAAAATAGTTAATATTCTTATGACACAAAATGAAAGGTTTACCTTTGATGTCTCTTGTGTGAAAATTGTGCCTTTGTTACTAAAACAACGCATCAGTTTGACGTTAAATCCTCCTCTTTGGATTGCAAGCTAGAAGAAGAGATGCACGTTTATAAGAAAACGGATTTTTACTATAAGCTCTTTTCCAGTGGTACGATGAAATGATATATATATATATATATCTATATTGTTAAATTTAAGTTTTACATAATGAAAAAATTCAAGAAGTAATATTTGGATTTGTTGTATTATTTTTTCGGGCTGTTGGTGAATCAATATATTAATGACACAAACATGCTACTAATTTATTTTATTGAAGCGGTTTCACGTACAATTGTGAAATAGTCTCGATTCTCATGAATTGGAACGAGACACTTATAGCTAATGATGGTACTAGTATGATTGATAGCATTAATTGTTACCTGATATTATTTTTCTACAAGTGTTAATTTAAACGATCGTTATCTTTTACCTCCCGCTCCACCATTTCTGAATTGATCTGCATTTCTTTTCTTGTGAGGTGTTTTCATTTTTCAATACTAGAAAGTTAAAAGGCCGCGGAAGAAGTGGAGACGCTATCATTATGACCCTGCTTCAAATGTCCACATCAAGGCTCGAAGCAGATCATTCTTGAAATGGTAAAAGCGTGCTGGGTCTCTAGAACGTTGGTAAACTGAAAGGACAATTCTTATGTTGTTTCGTTGAGACGAGAAACTTACAGAGCGCCAAGCCCAAGCCTGCCGAGGTTCTTCATCGGTAACTGATCCCACTGGGTAGGTAGTAATTGCAATTCTAAAGATAGCAAACATCGAATATTTTATTGTTTTCCAACGATTTACACTTGCGTGGAAAGAAACGCAACGTTGGGTTAATTTTGGTGAATTTTTGCAGGCTTTTCGAGTCATTTCTCAGCAATGTGGAACCCTGTCTGTGTTTTTTAGTGGTGACAAGTTGATGGAATTCTAAAGAAGAGAGTGTGAAGTTAAGACTTTAGAAATCGGATTCCACTAGGTAAAAACTTATGTTCCTTTTCCTTCTTATTGGATGGAATATCTCTGAAAAACTAGGAAATAGCAGTTTATTATTTTTTGACGGAGAGTAGAATGCCATCTAAAGATACTGGGTTTTACGTGTTGAAAAAACTTAGTGAACTTGATGTTCGTGTGAGCCCAAGAAACTTGACTTTTGATGGTACTAGTATGGTCAGTAAAAGCTGTTGCCAATTCTGCATTTCTGCTATGATAAGGTTGAATGATATCCTGTTGAGCAGCAAGTTGTGCTTCTGCGTCAAGAAAAAGTTGAGGGAATCTAATGACAAATACAAAAAAGAATATATTCAGTTATAAAAGATTAAACCACAACTACTATACTAAATTGGTTAGCCGAGGGAATGAGATAAGAAATAGTCATATGGTCTATTCTTCACTGCATTATTTGGGAATCTAATGCAAGTCTTGTACACTGGAAAGGAAGAAGATAACGGAACCTCCAGAGAATATCTAATCATTCATGCTGAAAAAATGAAAATCTTTTTTAAAGACATTTTTGTCCTTAAGGAAAATTTTGTTTTTTTTTTTAATATGGTGGACAATTATTAATTATAATTTTAGTTTCAAATAAATTATTAGTTTGATTACGTAATTTGATTCAGATAAGGGTAATAAAGTTGTCATGAGTCGAAGTCTGGGTAAAAATAGATCCCTTTTAGTATAGACCTAATCCATATTGGCATTGTGATGGAGAAACCCGGTATGGAAGCTATATATATAAGTTAAGGTCTCCTACAGTTGCTCATATATATCAATCATGAGCATTAGAAATCTCTGATTCATTAAGAGAGCTCGTGTTTTGATAAAACTGTAGAAAGACCTAAACCATGTGGCGGTGATCATTTTCTATAAAGTTCCTGAGGAGATTCGAACTCTTTTAAAGGCTAAAAACGGCTTCGGAATTAGAGATGAAACTGAATCAGGTATTTTCGCATTTCTCTGTTTTTTCTCTTTCATGTTCGATCCGGGGTACGTGACTAAGAACCCGTCACGTATTACACATGGTATCAGAGCGGTAGCGTGATTGGGTGGTTAAAAATAGAAATTTTTTTGTTTTTCTCTCCATAAGGTTTTTGGATATTTCCCTTTCGTTTCTCGGTTTTTTCTTGCTTTCATTGCATGAAAGTAATGTATATGTGTTTAGCATTGAGAAACGGGTTGAAAATGAGCTCGAGAAGCCAAAAAAATGACTCGAAACTCGTCGGAAATCTCTATTTACCGGCGAGCTGTGTCACACCGCCGAGCGCTGGGGTGCAATAGCTCGACCATGCACAATACAACGGGACAACAGTCTGACGCGTGCGTTGCACGCGTTGACACGTGGCCCAATAAGGTCGAGACTAGTGGCAGACGCCAGCAACGCACGCCCCAGCGTCGGTGGCGCGTCTCGGCACATGTGTGTGAATGGCTCACACCATCCGCGTCGACACGCAAATAACTAGGGATGTAAATATTGGGCCGGCCCAACCCGTGGTTAACGTGTTTAGCCCGGTCAAATCGACCCACGAGTTGGGCCACGACCTAGTAGGAATGGCCCATGGAAGGGTTGGTCGGGCCATGGCCCGTATAGCACAGGCCACGGACCAGGGTTGGTGGGTCGTGGGCTGGCCAGTGGCCCGTGGGACTGGCAGGCGAGCCAACCGACGGCCAATTCGACCAGACCGGCCCGCGGCCCGCCCATAAGTTATGCATAAAACAACGTCGTTTTATGTAAGTTAAACTCATTTCTAGCATGGCTTAAACGACATCGTTTTATGTCGATAGCGTTAAAAATTATAAAGACAAAACAACATCGTTTTCTTGCACGCAGAAAACGATGTCATTTATGTCTATGTTGATTTTTTGAGTCTCTGAGACTCTGACTCTCCCACTCACCCCTCTCCCTCTTCGACTCTCCAACCCTCTTCGGCTCTCCTACAGGCTACTACAATCTCACCCACACGTGACGCCTCCGACCATCGTCATTCCTCATTGTCGTCACCACTGCCATTCCTAGTCGTCGTCACCCTCAAACCTCCCCACGTCTCTCAATCCATCCGTCACTCTCTCGGATCGCCAACTTCTGCACCCACACGTGACGCCTCCGACCACCGTCATTCCTCTTTGTTGTCACCCTCAAACCTCCCCGCGTCTCTCCATCTGGCCATCACTCTCTCAGGTTGCCAACTTCTGCTTATTAAGGTTGGTACTTGGTTATCTCGTATTATTCATTTATTCAAGAACATTTAAACTTATATAAATGATTGGAGAGGAATGTGGACTGGTTGATTGCGATTTTACTGAGGATGAGGAGTGGTTCTGGTTGTGATTTGAATAGTTGTACATTATGCAGTATGCACGTTAAGTATTTGATGAAATGATTTCTAATTTTTCTGTTTTCTTTTGAATGCATTACTAACGGTGCTTGTCAATTGAGCACAATAAAATGTAGTTGTGAATAGCCGAACAGGGAAGCAATGAAATGTAGTTGTGATATTGAAATTTGTTGCCTTGTCTTGAGAGTCTCAATCAACTTCTGCACCACTCTTGTGTTGTACAATAGTGCAAGGAAAATTTTGAAGATATAAATATATGATCAGTGTTTAAAATCAATGTATGAAAAGGTCAACTATTGAGTTTATAAAGATTACCTGTATGTATTTAAGCAGATGTTACAAATAGATGATGAGCTATTTATTAGAATATTTTGAAAAACTTGAATATTTCTCTCTTTCCATACTGCATACATGGTGTAGTTGAAAGTAAGTCTAAATATGTAGACATTTCCTTTGACATAAAGCTCTAACTATTTTCCCACTCTAAGATCCTAGACTAATTTATCTCAAAACAAAGAATATTGCATTTAGTTCATATTTCCTCCTCTACAAAGCTGAAGTAAATTGACATTCATATAAGAGATGAGAGTTCATCTCATGTTCCAGATTACATGGGCAATTATGGTCTACCCCTTTAATCTTAGTCTTTACTTAATTATTTGTTGCTAATTATAAGATGAATAAGACTTTATGTAGGTTGGGCTTTTGCCGAACCAGATATAACCATTTGATCCTCTAAAAGTGTTTCCTAAGAATATCCATATAAGATTTGAATTATATCTAGATACTTTTTCTCTATTTGTAAAGAAACGTCTCAGGATACACTGCAATTGATCCCCCTAGATTATCACCTTCACTTTTGTGTCGTTTGACAATATGTATCTATTCGAATATAGTTCTAAAATCTTATATAAAGTGACTCATTACACCAATTATACCAAACCAAATGTTATGCTCATTTCTAATTATAAAAAATACTCTTAGCTTATGGGATTTCTCATTCCCAGTATTTGATTAAGTGTCTAAGAGACATCACTTTCGCTTTTTATATTTTAGAAGCTTATAACCTTTAAATGATGAGTTTTGAATATTTTGAATAAATTTAAATATTGATTACATTTAAATTCAAACATAATTTCTTTAAAATTGATCAGAATGACATTTAGTCCCTTTTTTTTTTCAAGTCCAAAACTAATATATTATGGTTGTTACTTGTTGCGTTTGCTTCCAAAACAGAAAAAAGAAAAATCTAGATTCATCTTGACTGTCATGGTACACTTATCTAAGTAATCTAGGATTAATTGCCAAAAACAGTTCAGTATTAACTTTGTCTTTGCAATTAAAATCCATTGCAAGAAACATTTACCTACCTCTCTATATAACATCATAACAATTGGACTGTGACTAAGAGAATTAAAACACTCCTAAGTCTTTTTGGAAAATTGAAGTGGTTAATGCATTAAACCACAGCAATAATGATGGCTAAATTAGGCTCATCTTTTGAAAGGAAACCAAAAAGTAAGATTGAGTAATAAGAAGCAGATCATTAACTTTTGGTTTCAACAATACCCCACACCTAACAAGTTTTGAAAAGCATAAAGTCTTTTGTTTGACCTTATGCTTTTCAAAATTATTAAACTGCAAATGACTATAATTTGGATAAGATTGAATGGAACAAATAAGGATTCAACCACTAACTTACATAGAAAATTCAAAAACGATTTTATGTCATTTAAATAGGTTGCAAATAGATAGTTAATACCATTTGTTATCTACATATATTGTTATTGTCTCCTTTCTTTTTCTCTATTTGATCTCAAACATGACCTTATGCATCAAATATGGTTCTTTTTTATGTCTAGTGTTTTATTTATTCACGTATTGAATTGTTCTTTAATGCTTATGGTTGGTTGGTTGTGGAAACTTAAATGTAGTGCTTTTATGGTTGGTTTGTTAGATGGATGAACATATCCCTTCAGTTGAGAGTTCTAATCCGATACCAGAGATAGAAGTGGAAACTTCTATTCCGACAGCAAGTGAAGATAGAAGTCAAGTTAGTCAACTTAAAAGTGATGTTTGGATTCACTTTAAGAAGATTACATCGACCGATGGAATTGAAAAGGCAGAATGCAATTATTGTCATAAGTTATATTCAACTGGTTCGAAAGGTGGAACGTCTCATTTAAAGAGACATACGGAATCATGTACTAGAAGGAAGATGGTTTTAGGAGATCAATCATTTTTAACCCCTACCTTATAAAAGGAAAGAATGAAATAACCGTAACAACTTTTGACAATAATAGATCAAAATTTTTGATGACTAATATGGTTATTGGAGATGAACATGCATTGGCTATGGTTGAAAGCAAGAGATTCAGGATATTTCTCAATTCACTCCAACTGAATATCAAGGTTCCAAGTCGGAATGCATTGAAAGTGATATTTGAAATTTTAAAAGGAGAAGAAGAGAGAAACATTAAGAGTATTTTCGAGTGTTGAAGAATAAATTGCCATAACAACGGACATGTGGACAGCCGATAACTATCAGAAGGGTTACATGGTGGTGACGATACAATATATTGATAATGATTGAAAGCTATGCAATAGACTTTTGAGGTAATTTATATTCTTTAATATTATTATCATTTACTTAATTTCATTATTTTATGAATTTATGATTTATATTTTAATGCTTTTTTATGATAGGTTTATTTATGTGCCAACACCACATACAAGTGAAAATTTGGCAAATGTGTTAAAAGATTATTTGATGAGTGTGAACATCGACAACAAAGTTTCTTGTATTACAATCGATAATTGTAGCACAAATGATGTTATGATTGAGAAGTTAAAGAGTAAGATGCGAGTTGGTAGTTTATTGGCTGGAGGTAAGCTATTTCATATGTGTTGTTTTGCGCATATTCTTAACTTAATTGTAGTGTTTTATATTAGAATGCAACTCCTAAAAGAGTTGAAAATTTTGAAAGTGTTGCACAGATTTTAGGTATTCCCTGTACAAAGAAGTTGGTTTTGGATTGTCCTACGAGATGGAACTCAACCTTTAAGATGTCAGCGTTAGCAACCCCATATGCTCAATTATTTACTAGATTAGCCGAAAGGAATCCTCAGTATAACTCCGTACCATCAGAAGACCAGCGAGACTTTGCTAAAGAACTTTGTATGAAGTTGGAATTATTCAATAGGTGGACTGAATTGTTTTCAGGAACAAAATATCCAACTTCACATTGTATCTTTAGCATTATGTCCAACATAAAGCATGTTTTGGGATTGTGAATGTTTGACTATAATGAAGTGATTTGGATGATGGGGCAGTGGATGATGGAGAAATTTAATTCTTATTAATTTAAGGATGGAGAGTATTATATTTGTTAGACCCGAGTTATAAGGTAGATGATGTTGAATATATTTATAATTTATTGTACAGTGGTGAAGCTCAAGAGCGTGTACATACCATAAAACAATTATGGTATCAATTGCTTCATGATTATGAAGCCAAAATGCAACAAACTCATGATCGGGATGCAAGCAGATCAAGTTCCAACTCATACTTTAGTTTCAAGTTCAACCTTTTCTATTATTTCATTACCGACAGATTCTCTTTCAAATGTTTTAAAAGAGAAAAGGGCTAGGATATCTTGTGGTACGATGAAGTTTGATAGATATATTTCTTATGAGTGTATTCCTAAAACTGAAGGTGAATAATTTGATATATTGTTATGGTGGCAGACGTCTGGACATAGTTATCCGATCATTCAAGCCATTGCATAGGACTTGTTAGCTATTTCATCATCAACTGTTGCTTCAGAGTTTGTATTTAGTATTAGTGGTCGGGTCATTACTCCTCATCGTGGTCGACTTCATTATCGCACTATGGAAGCTCTCGTATGTACTCAAAGTTGGTTAAAAAATGACGATATTGATGGTAGATTCTTTTTTTTATTACATTTATTTTATTTATCTTTATATTATCTTACTTAATGTTGTGCTTTTTTCTCTACAGCCACAGATATTAATGCAAAGGGGATTGGTGAAAGTAATCGACTAAATGGAAAGTTATTTTGATCAAATATATGAAGATGGAGGTAATTTTAATTTTCTTTTTATATAATATTACATTATTAAATATTGT
>JAOSBN010036169.1:0-15837 GCA_027563595.1 Erythroxylum suave
AATTATTTAATAAATTTTATTCTATTTTATGTGATTTATATTTAAATTTTATTTATTTATATAGAAATATATATAAACAATTACATAATAAACTTTATACTTGATATCTTGCTGCTTATATATATTCTGTTACATATATATTGTACGTTAAAGTTGTACATGAATCACAAACTGTACGGATAATTTATTAATTTTTTGATTTTGTTTTAGCCTTCTATGACTGTTATTTCGACTTGACCATTTCAGGTTAAGGAGGACGGTCAAGTTTCATTTAAGCACAAACTAGCTGGTCACCAGGAACCAGTGTTGACCATTTCATGGAGCCTTGATGACTACTAACTTCTTACTTGTGGACGAGAGGAGGTGATCAGACGTTGGGTTGTGAGTTCTGGAGAATGCCTCCATGTTTGTGAAAAAGTTGGCGTCAGCTTGATTTCCTGCGAATGGCTCCTTGACAGTAAAGGAATATTTGGTGTCACCGGACAAAAGCATCTCTCTTTAGGATTTGGATGGAAGGGAATTAGAATGTTTAGAAGTACACAAAACACAGAAGATTTTTGACATGGCCGTTACTGATGACGAAAAGAGGATTATAAGCGTATGCAGATATTCTACAATATTGATTCACGACAGGGAATTGAAGTTTGAAAGACTGATTTAAGAGGAGGAAATGATAACATCGTTCTCACTTTCCAAGGACAAAAAGTTTTTATTAGCAATCTTCTTTTTTTTGGGGAATGAAAGAATTTGTCTATAGCAAAGCCATTACAAAGTTTGGAAAATTGAAAGAGATTCTACTGTCCAGTAGCTGACGGACAGGATTTACAATTATATTACAAAGATTTTAAAAGACAACACATCAAGGGGCACGACAACACTATCACTAGCCCTTCATATATACCATTGCGTCTTCATATTATTAGTGAGAACATGGCCATCATTGTTAGCCAGGATCGTAGCTCTGATCCAATTCACGATAATATCAGCTAGGTAATATTTTATTACCTCCATGTGCTTATAAATTCAACTATTTCTCTCCTTCCATATCATGTAAATAGTAGTATCGAATATCACTTTATGTAACCAAGCATGCGTTTTATCCATAGAGGAATAGTTAATGAATCGACTTAAGGTAAGCTCCCTTAGTAAGTTGGGTTAGATATCTCCGGCATATGTTTAAGTCTGCTCCATATGTCTTTAGAATAAGCATATAGTTTCAGAATAAGTGATTCTGATCCTCATAGCATTATGGCATAAAACACACATAGTTTCATTCAGCCTAAACCATCTGCACTTAGTCCTCAGTCGATTCTTGATAGCTAGCCAAGCAATAAACGTAGGTTTGGGATTTAGAGAATTAGACCAGATGAGTTTATACCATGGTACCTTGATTCTATCAGCCCTGAAAATCCTATGACAAGTGTGATTCGTGAAGAGGCCTTGAGGATTTAGGCTCCAATAGATGTTATCCTCTAAACTCGTATCTCCCGATGGTGGAAGAGATTCTCTAAGTATGTTGAAACCTCTAAAGTGTAGGGAAACTAGGTCAAGTTCCAATTCCGACTGCAACGGACTAATCACGAAACTTTTTTTGATTTTTTATTTCCTAAAAGACAAGACCTATTTAATTTTATAAAATTATCAACATAAATCATAATAAAACAAAAACTTAACTCGTATCTTATTTAGAAGTTTGATCTTTATTTTGTCATATCCTTTGAACCGTTACCGAAACCAATTCGCTTCAACCATCGTAACCACATAAATGTCCGGCCTCTAACGGTATCTATAGAATGAGTTGAAAGAACTCTGTAACTCTTGCAGAGATGGTTAAGCAAGAAGTGCTGGCTGTATAAAGCTTAAGCCTACTTATAATAAACTTTGAGCATTTTAGTAATTTAATGTAAATTAAATTCTAATTTTAATTAAACTTAATTAGAATTACAAATAATTCTAATTAAATACTAATTATGCCCATATAAGATTCAATATCTCATATTGATCCTTATTTATTAAATATCTCATATTTAATCATAAAGTTTCTCAAACTTTAGAATCAAGTCTAACTTGATTAAATTAACTTTGTTCTCTTCAACCCATTCTATATGTGAGACCCACTAGGTTCCCAAATATGTTGACAATGATTTTAAATTCTAATTCTAATTCATAATTAGAATTGGGTAAAGTAAAACTTCTTTTAATTTATCTTTAATTCTCTTATTAAATAATTTATAATCATAGATCAAGATTGGCGTCTAGTAACGCATTATGACCACCCAAATATTTAAGATTGTCAAAGTGATTTTGACTAACGTTTCTGTATATAATTTTTTCGTATAATTTAATCATTTCATCATAAGATGTTCCGATTAGACATAGAGCATGAAATTAATGTGTACTCTATTTCAGTCTAATCACATTAGTTCTCCACCATTAACTATCGATTCAATTAATGACATTTGTAAACTATTTACAAAACGTCATTTCACCTTGGCCAAGGATTTCCTGAATCAATATTAATTGAGAACAACGAAATATTATTCCTAATTACTTTAAGATGATGAATCCTATCTCGGTCACTTAACTATCTCCATATAGTTCATACTACATATAATGACTACCGATTAAATGACTCATGATTAAATAGAATTATAAGTAATATCAAAACATAGCAATCCCGATACAAGATAAATTTGATGACCTTAAGAAAACATCACTTATACAATCATCACGATTAGAATTCCATAGACATAGAACTAGTGTTCCAAATGGATTTCTCATATCAAGTCTACTCGGTGAACTTGTTCCCTAACAAGCACCTACACGTTTGTTTAAATATCTTTATATTTTAGCCTATGAGATCAACTACTTCCTTTATAAGAAAAAACAAAACGTGTGCTAATCTTTTTACATTCTATTAACGTCCAATCTTAATAAAACAATGACTAGGAACATTTAGGAATAATACATAAATGCAATATAAATCTCATAATTATAATCTCATTATAATTTCATTTTGCAAGGTATAATTATCCTCAAGAGCTCATTGGTATCCATTTGCCATAAACTACTTTCTTGAGGTAAAATCATAAGTCCATTTAGACCACAACGCTTTATCTGAAAAATAGCCGCTAAATTCTCTTACACAATAAGACTTTCTGCATAGATGTCGTGGAAATTATGCTCAGCCCCCTTGTTGTTTTGGGATAGTGATGTCGCTCCATTTAACTTTAGCAAGCTTGCCTGTTTCTACTTTACTCGACCAAAAAAAAGCCTTTAACAATCTATCAACTTTTTCATGAGCTTCTGAGGTACAGGTAGATGTGCTATCTAGTGTATGTGAAGACAACTCAAAATAGAAATAATCAATGTAATTTTACCAGCATACGATAGGTACCTATAGAGGAATTAACTTTGGATCTGATTTTTTCCTATAGAGGAATACAATCAGATATCTTCAGCCTAGGACTTGTAATAGGCACCCTAAGATAACTTAGAGAGGGAGGAAGGAGGCCAAGTTCAGTAGCTGCATTGAACTCCATAGGATTGTTTACATCTGCTGAGGTGTAGATGTTCCTCTTCTCCAAATTGATATTCAATCCTGGCCATTTCAAGAACGTTTTCAATTTCTTCATTAAGATATCAATTGAATCTTTATCGGCAACACCAAACAATGGGAGATCATCCACAAATATAAGGTGGAATAAGTTGAGTGCAGAGCATTTATAATGATAATTAAAATTTTCATTGGCAACAGTGAGAGAGTTTAGATGTCTAAACAAACCTTCTATGGCAATGCTAAAGAGATAGGGGGAAAGTAGGTCACCTTGATGAATGCTCGGTGCATTGTTAAATGGTTTAGAAGGAATCCCATTTACAAGTATACTCAGTGAAGACAACTGGACACATTCCATAATCCAATCAACAAAAGTAGCCAATGGGCTAACGGATCAAAGCTGGCCGGTCCGTGGCCTGACCCTTCCTTAATATTTTTAAATGAAAAAATAATGTCATTTTTGTCGTTCCAGTTGGGCCACAAGCTAGGTTGGCCTATGCTCGACCCAACCTTGACTTGTGGCCCGATCAGACCAAAATTGACATTTCTATCCAAAGCTTCTGGACAGATATGTAAGAAGTCCCAATCTAAAATATCTTGGGCTTTGTAGAAATCTATTAGTAATCTTATTAATCAAGAAATCCATCAATGGGGTATAGAAGGTGATCCCAAGATTGTTTCCAAGTATAAAGGTCATATACGTAACACAAATTTATTATTAAGTCTTGTTTTGGTGGACTTGAGCTACCCTTTGTAGCAAGTGGGAGTGAGGACTCTCAGGTATCATCTTCATCCATGTAAGATGAATCGAGTGATCCAACTTTGGTTTGTCAAAAGAGATAATATTATTGATTGCACTGCTTTATAATGCAAGGAGCAGCCCCATAAAATGACTGATATATTAGTTTTATGCAGGCTTCTGATTGAATAGCTTCCTGAGTCAGCTTTCTGAATCTTTTTAGGTGGATGATTAGTGAGTCAACAATGTATGTGCATTTAATAACTTTCATCTATTAAACAATGATATTCTTATTATCTCTAATATAGTGCATTCCACATATAATAATGTGCTGCTGAGGAGTAATTTACTTGTTGGAATGATGTAAATGGTTTGACCTGTTGGTGCACCTATTGAGGTTTTAAGGATGCATATTTGTGACTGCAGGTGTAAATTTGGAATACAAGTTTTGGAGAACTAATCTTGGCATTGCTTGGACACTTAGGAGCATATAACTATTAATTCAATCTCAAATATCTCTAAATTTTAATGGAAGAAAAAATTTGCTAACCATTTTTTTATCAACTCTATATCTCCTCTTCTATAACAATAGAATACAACTTATTTTATATCCCTAAAACGTCAAAAGAAATCTCTAGGAATTTGTAAAATATTAAAAAAATAGAACAGTAAATTCTTACCACTCTTATTGGGAAATCCAACTGACTTGATATCTTCATTATTTAAAAGTAGACTTAAAGAGCCTTAAATCCATCGGTTGTTCATTTAGATTAACAAGCGTTTGATGCTTCAAAATCCCTCTTTAATCAATCTCAAATTATGTCCACTGATTTTTCTTTGTGGTGTGTCAATATGCATTTGAGTTTATCCTTTATTTTTAACAAATTCCTCCCTTAAACTCAAACCTTTTCCATCCTTCATTCCAATCATTGTTTTGCAATTATTGAATAATATTGTCGGCAATGGTTTTGTGAACATATCTGCCACTTGGTCATGACTCGCAACATGACTTATTCGCACATCTCCTTCCTTCATATGCTCCCAAATGAAATAAAAGCTAACATCTATATGCTTACTCCTCTCATGGGGCAACAGATTCTTTGTTAATTCGATCACTGATTTGTTGTCAACTCGTATTTCAATTGCCTCGTGTTATGGGAGTGTTAACTCATTGAGCAAATTCCTTAGCCATATTTCATGGCACACACACCAAGATGCCACCACGTACACTACCTTACATGTTGACAATGTCACTATCTACTGCTTCTTTGAGAGCCACGTGAAAGTCGTGTCTCCCATATAAAACACATATCTTGATGTGCTTTTCTAGTCATCTACATCTCCACACCAATCACTATCAGAATAACCCGCCAATTTGTATTCATTTGTCTTCAAATAGAGTAACCCAAGTGACTCTGTTCCTTGGATATATCAAAGAATCCTCTTGATAGCTTTCCAATGTGAATATTTCGGCTCTTTTATGAAACGACTCACTATACTGATACTACACGCGATGCCCGACCTTGTACACGTGAGATACCTCAAACTTCCAACCAAACTTCGATATTTGCTTGCATCTACTTGATCTCCTCCCTCAAACTTAGAGAGTTTTGCACCAAGTTCTGTCGACATTGCTACCGGATTGCACTCTTCCATCTTATACCTTTTTAAAATGTCTTTTGTATAAACCTCTTACAACACAAATATTTTCGACTTTCCTTGTCTATCCTCAAGACCAAGGAAAAACTTCATCAACCCCAAATCTGTCATCTAGAATTCCCGAGTCATAGCTCCCTTAAAATGTTTTAAGATCTCCTCATTATTCCCCATGAATATGAGATCATCAACATAGAGAGCAACAAACAACTTGTTACCTTTTTTCTTCTTCACGTACAACGCATGTTCGTAGGGGAATTACATGAACTCGTTCTTCTTGAAGTAAGCGTCGATATGGGTGCTCCATGCTCGAGGCGCTTGCTTCAGCCCATATAGTGCCATCCTCAACTTCAACACTTTTTTTCTTTTTTGACTTTCATTTACCCGAGTGGTTGCTACACATATACTTCCTCTTCAAACACACCATTTAAAAATGTTGATTTCACGTCCATTTGATAGATTAGCCACTTAAATTGTGCCACTTAGGATATGAGAAGTCGGATTGTTTCCATTCTCACAATTGGGGCAAAGCCCCTTCATAATCGATTCCTGCCTTTTGCCTACAACCCTTCACAACTAACCACGCCTTATACTTTTCTATCTCACCTTGGGCATTCATCTTTTCCTTATATACCCATTTTACTCCTATGGGCCTATATCCTTTTGGTAACTCCATCAATCCCAAGTTTCCTTCTTTTCAATAGCCCTTATCTCTTCATCTAGGCTTGCCATTTATGATCTCTTACTGCCTCTTCAAAAGTGATATTCTCAGCATCTACCAAAAAACATACCAAGTGTAGTTCGCTTGTCGATTCTTACGAGTCTTGCAAATTTTGCATTCTCAGTTGTCTCGGCTTTTCTTCATCGTTGGATGTTAAGGAGTTTGTTGGTGTGATTTTAGGTTTATAATTGATGGTTCTTCTTTTTCTTCCTCATGTGTCACCTCCTTTTGGGTATTTCCAATCCCATGCGCTTTCTTCATTCACTTGCACATCTCAGCTCACAACTACTTTCTTTTCAATCAGGTCAAATAGTTTAAAAGCTTTCGTCTGCTCGTCATACCTGATGAATACGTACCTCTTACTCTTATCATCTAACTTGGTTCTTCTTTGATCCGGTACATGTGCATAGGCCACACTATCGAATATGTTTAAGTGTGATATGGTCAGTTTTTGTCTGCTCCAAGCTTCTTGCGATGTTGGATCCCTTAATTTCACATGTGGGCACCGGTTTTGGACATGCATGACATATTACATTGCTTCCACCCAAAGTTCTTTCAGCATGCATTTACTCTTTAACATCGACCGAACCATGTCAAGAATAGTTCGATTTTTCTCTCAACCATACCATTTTGTTGAGATGAGTAGGGTGCGGTCAATTATTTCTTGATCCCTTGTTCCTCACAATAACTCGTGAAGGCAGTTGACATGTACTCCATGCCTTTATCTGATTGTAAGGCCTTGATATAAAGTTCGATTATCTTCTCTATTAACAACTTGAATTTCTTGAACACCTCGAACGGCTCGGACTTTTCCTTCAAAAAATAAACCCAGGTCCTCCTTATGTAATCATCAATGAAAATGATAAAATATTGTTCCTCATCGAACGACTTGGATGTGATCGGGCCACATATGTCGGTATGTACCAACTCAAGAGCATTTCTTGATCGATATTTCGCCCTCTTTTGGAACATGTTTCTCGCATGCTTGCCGAGTACACATCCCTCTTAAAATTTCCCGGTGTAGTCTATGTCTGGTAGCCTGTGAACTATATGCTTCTTTGCTAACTTCCTTAGATCACCGTAGTATAAGTGCCCAAACCGCAAGTGCCACAGTGAAGCTTTATCCTCCATGTCGACTTGCAAACACCTTTCTTGCATAATTATCAAGTTGAGTTTGAACATCCGATTCTTAGCCATCTCCACACGCACAAGCATTCGTCTTTCTTATTCTTCAAGTGTAACATCCGATCTTTTAGGAAGACTGAGTATCTCTTCTCCAGTAATTGCCCCATGCTAAGAATATTACTCATCATATCGGGCATATAATGTACACCCTCGATTGACCCATCTTTACCATCTTTTTTTAAAAAATAGACTTTACCTCGGCCCTTGACTTGGACCTTCGACGCATCTTTGAACAACACGTCTCATCCTCTATATCTTGCATCCCCATAAAGAGGTGTTTACGCCCGCACATGTGATTGCTAGTTTCGGTGTCAAGCTACCACACCATGTCGCTATCGAGAGCGGTGTCTTTATAGGCCATCATGAGAACATCGTCATCTCCCATCTCCTCTTTCACGACTAGATTCACATTTTCTTCCACTTTCTTCTCGGACCAGTACTCCTTTGCGTAGTGCTCATATTTGTCGCAGTTGTAGCACTCGACATTTGCATTATTTGACCAACTTCCTCTCCCAAGATTGCATCCTCGACCACACCAATTTTATTGGCTCGACTTGCCCTTTTCTTCAAAGTTGTGGTCTCCATGTCTGCGGCCTCCACTGTGACCAAAACCACGACCTCTACAGCTGTCCCTTCCTCAGTTTTGTTATGCGTACATCGACTTATCCTCTTTGATAGTTGCCTTGGCTTGTAAGGCCTTCTCAAACGATTCTTGTTTCTTCTTCTTCTCCCGTTGTTCATGAGCTTTGAGAGAACCGGTGAGATCATCGATGGTCATCTCTTCCAAATCCTTCGACTCCTCAATTGCGCATACAACATTCTGGAAACTCTCGGTCAACGACCACAAATCTCACATAAGTTAAGATTTCTCCATTGCATTTGAGTTGATTTACCACCGTTTGCACACAAATGATGAGATAAGATACTCCTTCCGACTCCTTCATGTTCATGTCCTCCAACTCACCTCGTAGAGTTGAAGTCGTACTTGTTTAACTCGAACGGTGCCCTTGAAGACCTTTTGCAAAATCTCCCACACCTCTTTTGAATTTTCCGCATCGGCAATCTTCTTGAAGTTAGATTCATCCACCACATGAAACAAGAAGTAGAGAGTTGTCTTATCTTTCATGCGCGTCTCTTTCAATGCCTTCAATGCATTAGCTAATCTATTTGCCATTGTATCCGGTTATTCGTAGCCTTTTGGACTACTTCCCATGTAGCTTACGACCCGAGCAATACCTTCATTTGTATGCTCCAATTGTCGTAATTTGACTTTGTGAGTCGTGGTAGCAACATCTGCCATAGCAATGTATTCCTGGAACTCACCATCAGCTCTAATACCAATTTGTTAATTAAATCTCAAATATCTCTATATTTTAATGAAAGAAAAAAATGTTAACCATTATTGTTATCAACTCTATATCTCCTCTTCTATAATAACAGAATACATCTTCGTTTATATCCTTAAAACATCAAAAGAAACCTCCACGAATTCGTACAACATTAAAATAAAAACATAATAGTAAATTCTTACCAGTTTTTACTGAAACAACCATAATTCTCTATTAGAAAGTTCAACTTACTTGTAACCATAACCATTTAAAAGTGGACTTAAAGAGCTTTAAATCCATAAGTCATTCATTCAGATTAAAAAACGTTTGACCTTTCAAAATCTCTCTTTAATCAATCTTAAATTTTGTCCGCTAGTTTTTCTTTGTAGTGTATCAATATGCGTTTGAGTTTATCCTTTTTTTTTAACATCAACTGTGTAAGATGGAGCCCAACTAATCTTCATATGCTAGCTTTAGCTAGTGATGATCGTAATTTTCAAATATGGGGTTAAATAACATCAAAATGAAGTTGACTGAGTAGAACAATGGCAATGTACATCACGGCAATGGAAGAAGTTGAATATTTCTATTTATCTCAAGTTTATCCTCATACAAAATGTTCTTTTGTATTGGCCTCTGTCAATGGTCTAATGGCTTACCTTAGTGCCTGACAACTGATGGCAACCAAAATGACCATTGTGTGGCTGATGACTGCCAACACGGTCCAAGTTGGATCTACATTCTTCTTTCATTACTTTTATCATTGACTTTTCTACGTAAGTTGCATCCTAAAGTTAGTGATTACCCTCTTCCAACTATTATGCCACTCTTTTATTTTCCTACTACAAATTCCTGTAGGCAAAGGTTATTCATAAAGTTAGAACTCAGTTATTTTGCCAATCTTTTCCCTTTAGATTTAAGTAGATGTTACACAATGAACAAAAGGATATTCATTTTATTACAATATTTATCCAGAATAAGTCAAAACATATATCTAGTTCAGAAATTATGACAGTAGATGATCTTTGTTTGCCAACAGAAGTAGGTTAAGCATTCCATTGGCGTTGAATCATAAGTAACATAAGGGTGATGTGTTTATCAAAGTTGATGAAAGAAAATTCAGAAGTTTGATTGGTTGTTAATTATATTTGATGACGCTAAACATTCTGACAGTTAGTATGTTGTCAATTTATTGTGTAGATTGATAGTGAATTGCATCAGAAAGTTTGTTAAATGAGTGTTGAAGTATGTGAAAGGCACAATTGACTTGAGATTATGCAGACCTGAAGGTATTTACAAACTGAACGCTACGAAGACATTGGTTTGGTTCAAGTGTTTTTTCATAGAACTCCCAAAAGCAAGCAACAATTGCTCAAGGTGTAACGATGCCCAAGAATCATGTGTTATATTATAGATCAAGCATCAAGTATCATTTTGCAGAATAGTACGATACTGGAGTAACGTCGATGACGGCGATGATAAAAGTAAAGTGAGTAAGAAAATTGAAAGGAGATTTTATTAATCCTTCCTATCCATGATGATAGTGTTTGGACAAGCATTATTTTTACACAACAAATTGATCTAACAAAATTTGTCGTATTATATTTATAAAAAGAAAAAAGGAATAAAATTGTTTCTGCGTGTGTCCCTGATTATTTGGGTTTGTTGGAGAAGAAGCTATTTGCGTGTGAAAGGGGTTTTTGGAGTTTATCGTGTGAGGTTGAGTGTATTGTATTGGTGTGTGTTCTTTGGGAAAAATAGATGGGCTTTTCTTATCTCTACAGCCCCTCTTCAAGTTGGAGCATCTATGAGGCTCAACTTGGAACTTGCAATCGAATGTTGTTGGTGGATAATGGTTTTGTGAAGCAGTCGACTACTTGTTGTTTCGAAGGTGTGTATGTAGTTGTGATGAACCCTTCTTTGACGGCATTACGGACTAGATGGAAGTCTATATCTAGGTGTTTGGTCTGCTCATGGAAGACTGGGTTCTCGGATATATGTATGGCGACCTTATTGTCACAAAAGAGTGTATATGATAATTGAACATGTATGCGCAGATCTTGCAACAATTATAAAATTCACCGGAACTTCACATAAGTGCTTGACATGCATTGATATTCCGCTTCTGCTGACAATCGACTAACTATTGATTGTTTCTTAGTTTTCAACAATATTGGTGATTAACCTAGGAATATACAATATCTTGTTAGAGATTTTCTTAAGTACAAACAACCTGCCCAGTCTGAGTCTGAGAAAGCATACATAGATAGATCCTGCTGAACTGGGTAATACAATTTTCAACGTTTTGTTCCCTTTGCATACCTAAGAACGTGTAAAAGAACTTCCCATTGTGGTTGACAAGGTGTTGTATTGAATTGGCTAAGGTAATGTACTACAAATGACAAATCCGGCCTCGTGAACAACAAGTAAAGTAACTATCCAACCAAGCATCGATACTCTTTTAGATGAGTCAATAATAAGTTAATATCAGTTGACAGTTTTGTGCCAACTGGGATTGGAACATTTGCAAGCTTTACCTCCTCTAATCCATCATCAAGAAGAATATACGAAATGTATTTTGATTGAGATATATACAGGCCATTCTCAAATTTGGCTACATCCACTCCAAAAAAAAACTTTACATATCCCAAATCTTTAGCTGTGAATTTAGCATTCAAATAATTCTTCACTTCTAATATAGCTTCCTCATTATCACCTATCACCAATAAATTGTTAACATAAATTGCAATTGCTAGAAAAGAGTATGTGTTACCTTATGTGAATAGGTAATAATCGGATGTTGCTTGACAGAAACCAAAATTGACGAGAACGGAAGTGAGAGTTTTGTTCCATTGTCTTTCAGCCTGTTTTAATTCATAAAGTGATTTTTGAAGACGACAAACTTGTCCTACTAGTACCTTGTCATAGCCATCTAGAGGGTGGAGATAAATTTCCTCGTCAACTGAACCATGTAGGTACGCATTATTAACATCGACGTAGTGTATAGGTCAACAACGAGTAGCAGCAATTGCAAACATCAATTGAATAGTCGTTACCTTAGCGACTGGGGAGAACACGTCTAAATAATCTACTCCCGCCCTTTGATTGAATCCCTTGACAACCAATCGAGCCTTACGTCTTTCAATTGAACCATCTGAGTGATGCTTGATTTTGTAAATCCATTTGGCATTAAGTGTACATTTACCTTTCGGTAAATCGGTGAAAACCCACATTTCATTTTTCTCTAGGGCTTTAAGTTCTATTAATATAGATGCTACCCACAACAGGTCCTCTTTTGTAGCTTCATATGGAAAAGGCTCATAATCACTAGGAACGGTAGCCATGAAAGCAGAGAAATCATGAGAGAAAACAAGGGAATGGGGTGTTTCGATTTGAAATTTATATGAGGAGAGTGACATTGTTTCAATTGTGTAATTGGAGTTGACGGAGATAGCAAGGGAGACCTATTCCTGTAGATAGGTAAGTTGTTTACAGGGTTGATGGCTTTGTCTGATTGAAGTACTAAGGTTTTGTGGAGTTTGTAAATGCGTGGAAGGGGAAGCTGGATACGTAGATACAAGATCAGGAACTGATGAGGTAATTATGGGTTAGGTTATGTCTGAATGCTCAAAATCGGGTGGGTTTTCGGGTGCATCCATTTTGTCTTCGAGTGTGTTTATTTGGTTTTGTATATGCAAAATGGGTTCAGGTATTGGGCCCGTGTTGTGTATATGTTGTTCTGAACTTGTAAATAAAATGTCAGGAGGTGTAGGTTGGGTAGTTATTTTTGTTAAGTATGGATTTGTGATGAATGGAAGTGAGTGTTCATGAAATGTCACATCTCTTGAAATTATAATTTTTGTCAAAACCAATTCGAACAATTTGTATCCTTTTTGACCAGACATGAATCCGATAAACATACATTTGGTAGCTCTTAGTTCAAGTTTGTCCTTAAAAGGTTTAGTGTTCGTTGAAAAACAAAGGCAACCGAAAGTTTGTAAGTAGTCGTACTTAGGGGGTTTAGAATAAAGTTTCTCGAAAGGGGTTATCCTTTTAAGAGTTTTTGTAGGTAATCAGTTAATTATGTAAGTAGCCATTAGCAAAGCTTCCCCCCAAAATTTTGTAGGTAAGTTGGTGTGGTACATAAGGGTGCGAGTAATTTGTAAAAGATGTTTATGCTTACGTTCAAAAATTCAATTTTGTTGTGGTGTGTAAACGCAAGTTTTTTAATAGATAATACATTTCCCTTGAAATAATTCCTTATAATAATTGTTTAGGAATTCAGTTCCATTGTCAGATCACACACATAAGACTTTGGTTGAAAATTGTGTTTCAATCATAATGAAAAAGGTTTTGAGTGCATCGTGTACTTGGGCCTTACTATTGAGTAAGTAATTCCATGTAGCACGTGATGACTCGTCAACGATTGTTAAAAAATATTTCGACCCATCTATGTTTTGTGTACTATATGGACCCCATACATCAAGGTGAAGTAGTTTAAAAGCTTTTTTAGCTACTATCTCGTGTTTTGGAAAAGGTTTGCATTATTGTTTTTCTAAAGGACAAATGTCGTAACAAAATTCACGGGTTTTTTGGAAATATTTATCAATATATGTAAAAGTTTTGTTGGAGATACATGTCCACGTCTATGATGCCATAAATTGTACTCATCAGATACAAAATAAACAAAATGATTATTTGCGTAAAATTTAAAAGATGGACCTTTCAATACCGTAACGAGGCTCTTGGAAGTGAATTTATGGATGCCTCCCTCTGCTTCCATAATTGCGACAATGGCATCACTCCATGGGTCCTACAAGAATACTTGGTTATTAGCAAATATTGCTATAAGTTTATTATCTATTGCAATCTTATGTATTAACATCAGATTTTGATCAAAATCAGGTACACATAAGGCATTAGCTAAATTCAATTTCGGATGCAATTTAACATCACCTGTGGGTTTTATGGTATGATTTTTGGTCGAGTTTTCTAGTAAAGTAAGTTTTGAGCATGTGTAGGTGGAAGCTTCCGAATCTACTACTCATGAGCAATTGTTACAGTTATCGCTACCGAAAGAGAAACCGTTAGAAGGTGTACCTGCAAAACTGCTCTAGGCTATGTGATTAGCTTATGGTATTTGTCTACCTTTAATAATTCTTATGAGTTCCTGCACCTGTTTTGCAAGTGTGGCCATTTCTACCTTCTCTTCCTCCACATTCTGCACTTCCGAAATCGGACTCTCCATCGCAACTGACCCTATAAACACACTTTTCCGTTTCTTCTGTTGCAATTCCTTGTACCTCTTCGATACTCCTTTCAATTTGAAACATGTTTTCCTAAAATGTCCCTTCTCATGACAATAGTTACAATATTTACCCTCCTTTCTTAAAAATCCTTTCTTGTTTCCTCCTTCCTTATTCCAATTTTGCCTTTTTTCATTTCTTGGAATAGAGACACCGGCAATGGTATTTGCTAATAATGCTACATTTATTTGTGAATTGTTGCTAGACAAACCATTAATATTCCTTTGTTTTTCCATAGTGAGGATCATAGAAAAGGCTTTACTAACAGATGATAACGATTGTAGCAGGATAATTTGGCTCACAACAATTGCGAATTCTTTCCTTAATCTTAATATAAATTGCATCAATTTGTTCGTGTTTACTACACTCCTATTATGATTTGCAGACTCACAAACACAGTTTATCATAGGCATCAGATTGTCTATATCATTCCACAGCGTCTTTAACTTCGTGAAATATTGAGTCACAGAATCATTACCTTGACGCAGGTTGTTGGTTTCCTACATTAATTGGTACAGGTGTGGACCACCACTTTCTCCGTAGCGATTTTGCAAGGCCTCCCATAGGTCTTGAGCGGTAGTTACCACCAAGAATGAATCTCGTATTTCTTTTGTGAGTGCGTTAAAGATCCAAGCAATTACCATGTTGTCTGCAGCTATCCACTTCCTCAATAGTGTGTTGTCTTCTTGTGGCTTCTTCATTTCTCCATTTACGAATCCTAGTTTATCCTTCGCCTTTAGAGAAATAATCATCGATCTGCTCTAGGTTACATAATTGTTGCTGTCAACTACTATCATTACATGAAAAATTAATCTAACAAAATTTGTCGTGTTGTATTTACAATAATAAAAAAGGAATAAAATTGTTTCTACATGTTTCCTTGATTATTTGGGTTTGTTAAAGAAGATGGTATTTGCGTATGAAAGGGGTTTTTGGAGTTTATCGTGTAAGGTTGAGTGTATTGTATTAGTGTGTGTTCATTGGGCTAAATAGATGGGCTTTTCTTATCTCTACACATTTTTGTCAAAAGAATTCCAAAGAAAAACAGAGATTATTATAAAATAGGTTAAATGTTTTTTCTAAAAGATCATTGTTTTATTTTTTATTTTAATAATCGAATACCTCATCAATATGGATATAATATAAATTTTATTTTTACAGGAGACCTGATATCACCTGAAACATAAACCAAAGTTTTGAAATTCGTACCATACTGGGTGGTACATACCGTATCGACCAGAAAACGGTACAAAAATAAGTGCTCCAGTACTGGCCTCATATACCAGTCTGTTTAGATTGGTACAGGGGTATTTTTGCAAAAAAAAATCTTAAAACCATCTTCTCTC
>JAOSBN010036180.1:0-15835 GCA_027563595.1 Erythroxylum suave
TTGTAATGTGCAAGATCAATAATTTCGTGTATGTGTATGCCACATTATGCATAAACATGAGTTATGCTTCCTAATTTTCTAAATAATCTCTAGTAATCATCATTTTAACCCTAATTCACGTGATAGAATGTTACAGTAGTGAAATTCTTCCAAGAGCAGGGAAATTTGTGAGGATCCCTTTAGGAGCACCATTCGACCTTTATATAAAAGGCTGCCTCCCTTGACTGAAAATCCTTCAAGAAGGTGTTCTCCTTTAATCCCTTTTTGCCATATCGAATATAATTTCTCATCCTTCTTGACTTCTTCTTCCCACCCTCCAAAATCTTCATATTGTCATACTGTTACAGCCTTTAACTTAAGGCTTCCCTCTTTTCTAGATAAAGCATCTGCCACTCTATCAAGTTTATAATGGATTTTGAACTTGTATCTTATTAATTTTGACACTCGTTTTTGTTGTTCTTTACTGAGATTACGCTACTCCAGCAAGAACTTGAAAGAATTTTGGTCGGTTTTGATGATGGAAGGGTGTCCCAAAAAATAGTTATGCCACTTCTTGACTGCTAGAACGATGACCATTAATTCCCTCTCATAAATTGAACTATTCTTTCTAGTTGAAGAAAAAGCTTGGTTGAAATATGTGATTGGTGTCCATTTTCCATCAGTATCGCACCCACTCCCTACCCCGAAGTATCAGTCTCTAACTCAAAAGGTCAAGAAAAATATGATAGTGCTAGGACCGGCACGGTCATCATTGCCTTCTTGAGTTCTTCAAAGGCTTGCTGGGTTTTTTGACTCCAAAGGAAGGCATCTTTCTTGAGGAGTGCAGTAAGTGGTGTAGCCAGCTTCCCATAATTTCTTACAAATCTCCTATAATACCTTGTTAAGCCAAGAAAGCCCCTCAACGCTCGCAGATTTGTAGGTATTGACCATCTTTCCATGATGGTCAGTTTCTTAGGATCCGCTAGTGCACCTTCGGTAGTTATGATATGAACAAGATACTCTAATCAGGATTTAACAAACACACATTTCTTGAGGTTTAGCACCAATTGACTTTCTTGGAGTATCTTTAAGGTCTCTCTCAAGTGCTTCCAATGTGAATCTTCATCAGGACTGTACACAAGTATGTCATCTAAGAACACCAACACAAACTTCCTTAATTGCTCTAGAAAAATGTCATTCATAAGTGATTGGAACGCAGAGGATGCATTGGTGAGGCTAAAGGGCATCACAAAAAATTTATAGTGCCCTTGGTAAGTTCTGAAAGCTATCTTCTCTCCATCTCTAACCTTGATTTGGATTTGATAGTACCTTGATTTCAAATCTAACTTGGAAAACAGTTTGGAACCTCCCAATTCGTCAATTAGCTCATTTATAGTCGGTATGGGAAACTTGTTAGGTAGTGTTATCTTATTCAAAGTCCTATAGTCAACACGAACTGCCAACTTCCATCCTTCTTCATAAGCAATAACACCAGGCTTGAAAAAGCCCCCTTGCTAGGTTCGATGACTAGCCAGTAACATTTCTCTAACCAACCTCTCAATTTAAGCCTTTTATGAATATGGGCACCTATATGGACGTATATTTGGTGGAGTAGCCCCCGGTTTCAAGGTAATTGCTTGATCTTGCTTCTGGTGAGGTGGTAGCTCTGTTGTTGGTGTTTGCATTGTTGGAAATTCTGTTAATAGCTATTGGATAGCCATGAGTAAGGGCTCTTCCTCCACTTCCTTCATTTGTAGTTCTCGAAATTCAATTAGATAACCTTGATGCCCACTCTTAAGAGTTCTTATAGCAGATTTAAGTGACACCATGATTTTAGTTAGGTTTGGATCCCCCTTCAAACTGTATTACTCCCATCCCCTTTTCACCTTCATTGTTAGTTGATTCCAATTGACTCTCATTTCTCCCAAGGACTTGAGCCACTTAATACCAAGGACCATATCTGCTCCCCCCATTTCAATCACATAAAATGGTTGTTTAATTTTCATTCCTTGTAAGTTCACCTCCACAATGAGACATTGCTTGCTACCCTTTACCTTATAACGATCCACTAATGAAACTTCAAATATTTTCACTTCTTTGGTCTCAATTCTCAGCTTATCTACAGTTTTTAAAGTAACAAAATTGTGGGATGCCCTACTATCTACCATCAGTATGTGGACCTTTTCTCCCATATATCTCCCTAATAGCTTCATGGTATTATTGGCAATAATACCTACTACAGAGTTTATGGACAGCTCTAAGGTAGCGGGCTCGGCTTTTTCATCTGTGTTCATTTCTTCTAATTCTTAGACCTCCTCCTCTGTGATCTTCTCTCCCTTCTCATCCATAGGTTGCAGCAAAATTACACTGAGTTTCATGTTTTTACAGACATAGGAGGAGTTGTATTTCTCATCACACTTAAAACAGAGCCCCAAAGCTCTCTTCTTGACAGTCTCGGCCTCTGTGAGTTGTTGATAGGCAGAGGGGATCGGTGCAGTGGTGATGACTCGCTGCATGGTTGAGGTCGAACTTGACCTCGATGATGCAGGTGAGTCATATTTCTTCCTCTCGGTTGCCCTGTTTGAAACGTAGCTAGTGGTTCTACTCAGTTCATGAGAACCCATGACCCGACTCCAATTTTCCTTGGGACTAGATCACCTTTAATTTTCCCAGCCTTTCAAATACTTACTAAAGTGTTCTTTATGGGCTTGTTCCATGATTTGGTTCCTTTCTTCTACTCTTTGAGCCAAGTCCATAAGCCCTTTTAAAGTGTCAACCCTTATCAAATAGAGCTCTGCCCTTATACCTACCTTTAACCTGGTTTTGAAAGCCCCCATCAAGCACTTATTAGAAGCTTCCCTTGCTATGGCTAAAAGGGCTTTAACCTTTCTTGATACTCTGCCATGGTTCCATCCTACCTCAATGCCATGAGCATCTTAAATGAATCCCTTTGTTGAGAGTGCCGAAATCTCTCAATTAATTCCTTCTTTAATTCTCCATGTGTGTACAGGGTTCCCTACCTCCATCCACTGTACCAATTCAAAACTTTCCCTTCTAAACACACCACTTCCATCTTCTCTGCCTCCGTCATGCCATTTATGGAAAAGTATCTCTCTACCTTGAACACCCACACAATGGGGTCATCTCCTTAAAAAATGGACAGTTCTAATTTTCGAAACCTCTCACAGTTATGGATCTCCTCGGTCACCTCTAGATGTCCCCTTTCAGCTTCAGACTCAGATGGTTTCACCATGGTTTCCTTTCCCAGCCTCCTTCCTACTTCTCCTATTCTAGCCACTGAGTCTTATAGTTCAATTAACCACCCTTTAATTTCAGTCATGTCACCCTTCATGGTACCTAGCTCCTTCTCCACCTGATCCATTCTGGCCTCCATCCTAGTGTTTACGATGCCCCAATGTCGCGGCTCTGATACCAGTTGATAGGTTCTAGTAATAGTTACTGTATATTTATTCTAATATAGTATCAAAACTCCCAATACAACCACCCCTCTTAAGAGAATAACAAAAAATCCTCAGCTATGAAACGAGAAACAGAAAAGAAAGTAACACAGATATACCCTCTCCCACTACAGAAATGAGCCTCTGGAAACTGGAAGAATGCGGCACCCTCTTTGGTTAGCTTTTGAGAGGCTGACCACTCTCCCACAAACTCTCTGAATTTTTCCTTGCCTTCCTCATTCCCCCATCCTACCAAGTTAGATAGGATTTTCTCCTTGCTCCCCATGCAGCCCACGTTTCTGCCTTTTAGAATATACCTTCAACCCAGTGCCCCTTCTTTCTTTTATAAAATTTCTTAATTAAGGTTCTATCATTTTCTTAGCTCAAAATGTGATAGCCTACATTGGTTACCGAATAATGGATGAGAGTTTGCTAATCAATCTAGCCTGAAAGCTATCAGACAATAGCTTTTAAAGGTTAACTGGTACAATATTGTCTGGAAAATTTCTTAGGTTCCTGACGCAACATTTATAACTTGGCCTATAGCTATAATGAGACTCAAAACTAAAGACAGATTGCTTGGTGTGGAGGATCAATTATGTACTCTTTGCATTATGCTTCTTGAATCTTTCAATCATATATACTTTCAATGTCAATACACTAGAGTAATATGGAGTAGAATGCATTTACTAGACCCTCTTGTAAGATTTAACTTTCATTCTTTATTATTTGTTTAAAATTCTGTATTGAACTATTATGTGATGTGAATGTGTTGATTTCAAAAATTGAATGTTTGAGGCATTTGAAGCATGAAAATCACATTAGAAGTGCTCAATGTATATGTATTCGACTGAAATAAGTGTACTTAACTTAATTATTAAATGCTGGACTTAGATCTGATGAAAAATGTGAACGTGAATGTGAATGTGAAAATTGAGCACAAGTAATTGAAAGAATATATGTGATGTGATGCATTTTATTACATGATATGCATAATAAGATAAAGGCGGTTGTGATGGAAGTCGTCGGTGAAAAAGAGCTTAAAACTCATAATGTGGTAAGAGCCTCTAACTTACTATATATAATGAGTCATGTATCCCTAACGAATAAGGGACATTTATTAATGAGCCTGGTATCTGCAATAGATACAGGACAATAAAAAAGGCACTCGGTTATAACAAAGTAATAGAAAAATGAGTCTTATGGGCATTGCATATACATTCGATACATATGTTTTAAATGATTGAAATGTGTTGTTTGAATTGATGTGAATGAGAAATGTGTAATAAATGATCAAATTGATTTTTTATACTACGTGATGATTGATGAAGTGATGTGCAATATGTGTTATAATTTATTCGCGACTTTAAATGTGAATTATTAATTATTCTGTGTTATGTGATATGAGTGAGCATTGAGGATGGTTAATTTACTGAGTTCACAAAACTCTCTAAAATTTTAACGTTGACTTTCAAGTAAGAGAGAATTGACTTAGTATTAAGACATTCTAGAAGAATCTTACTACTGCTTTTGCATAGAAGAAGTGGCTCAAAGGTCAGTCAGCTAAGACTAAATGATTTAGGTAGAATTTTTGTATCATTCCTCTTTCATGTAGACTTTGTAAATAGATTTGTAGACTCTGAATTGCTTTGGATATTGAACATATGGATCATGTAGTGTAATGCTACAATGTACCTTATGTTTTTATGAAACAGAAATGAGGAATTGTATTTTTAGATATTGAGATATTGTGTTTTAATTATGAATTCATGTTAAGTGATGTGATTGCTCTAGCTAGCGCACCAGTTTCACCTGGCATGTGCTCGAATGTCCGATAGATATACGAGCACGTGTTAGATAGGAGTGGGGCGTTACAATTCTTGGTATTAGAGTATAGTTTGACATCCATAGGGACATATAGGAACATTAGCCATGATACAACATGAGAAATGTGGATAGTAATCAAAGTTATTTCCTATTATAGGTCATCCGTCATAGGTGATCAAGTTAGAAGGTCAACTGACATAAAAAAACTTAAATCAACAAGAGCTAGTAGTGAGTCTTCGATATCTTGACTTGAGAGAATGCCTTCGAGAATTCCCGAGAGAAAGGAAAAGAGGTACGATAAACTATGAAAGTAGGGGGTTATAGACTTTAACGAAAGTATAAACCCTATAGAGGCCGAGAGATGGCTAAAGAGAATGGAGAGAGTCTTCAATCATATGGACTATGAGTAGAACGAGAAGTTCAACTATATAGTTTCCTTACTGTAAGGCCCAGAATATCAATAGTAGAAAACTGTTCCAGGCAATACCACTAGGCCTTGTAACTTGGGATGAGAAGATTGTTTGAAAGTCTTCAAAGGAAATTACATGCCCAAGATCTACCTAGATAGAAAAATGAAGGAATTTTTGGACCTGAAGCAAGGCAATTCATTTACGGTAGAGTATGAGATAAAGTTCAATGAACAAATGGGTTATGCTACAGACTTGACTCCTACTGAGGAAGATAAGTGTAGGAAATTCGAAGATAGGCTGACCATGGAAAGTCGAACAAGGTTGGCCATTTCTAATGTCGGTAGTTTTACAGAACTATGATCTGTCTCGATCTGAATTGAGCAATTGTTGAATGACAGTTAGTCAGAATATAGATCAGAGTCTAGAATAAAGAGTCCTAGTGAATGTTAGGGTGGTTCTGCCATAAGATTTAGTAAGCGTCAAAACAAATCATTTTGACCACCGACGAGACCAAGACATTTGGGGTTTAGACAGAGGGGTAACTTTGTACAGTCTGGCAGTAGAAGAGGTACAGTATCGGGTCAATTACCTAATTATGAGTATTATGCGAAGAAGCTCAGTGTGGAGTGCTGGAAACTATTTAGAGCTTACCTTCGATATGGCTCATTTGACAATTATATCAGAGAATGTTCTATTGTGCTTATAGCAGAGTCTGGTAGGAGAGGAGTTATGGTAACATAAACTATTGTCTAGCAGAGCCGAGCTAGTGGATCAGGACAGAGAGGTTGTAGAAAAGACAAAATGAGTTCTGGGAATCCTACTGTCAGGACTGAGGTACAGAACAACTAACCACAGTCTCAAGCCCCAGTGTATGCAATGACCAAAAAGAAGGCTCAAAATTCTCTAGATGTTAAAATGTGTTGCTTATCTTTACTTATGAGGCTTTTGCATTGCTAGATTCTAGATCTAAGCACTCTTTTATCACATCGTATCTGACATCTAGGTTGTATTGTGATAGAGAATTATTGAAGCATGGGTTAAAGGTGAGTACACTGATAGGTTGTCCTATAGTAATAGGAGAAGTTTGTAAGAGGTGTCAGATTTGAATTGATTAGGTAGCATTGGAGGCAAACTTGATTTTATATAATTAAGGGAGATAGATATTATTCTAGCATAGATTGGCTCACTACTCATAGGGTCATCATCAACTGCTACAGTAAGAAGGTAATACTAAAATCTCCTAAGCAGAGCAGTATTCTGAGGTATTATTCAAGCAGTGTCAACCAGACTGATCTCACTTATGAGTGCACTGAGATCGATCAGAGGTGGATGTGAGACTTATTTGGCCCATGTAGTGGATACTCGCACTGAGCAGAATGTGCAGGAAATTCCTGTTGTCAGGGAATTCCTAGAAGTGTTTCCCACTGAGTTATCTAGTTTATCTCCAGATAGGAAAATAGAGATCACAATAAACTTCCAAGTGTTGCTCCTGTTTCAATTTCTTCACATGGGATGACACCTGTGAAATTAAAGGAGTTGAAGGCTCAATTGCAGAAGTTACTAGAAAAGGGTTTTATTAGACTCAGTGTTTCACCATAGGAAGCTCCAATCTTATTTGTGAAGAAGAACGATGGAACTCTAAAACTATGCATCGATTATAGGCAACTAAATCGGGTGATAGTAAAGAACAAGTACCCGTTGCCTAGAATTTATAATTTGCTTAATCAGTTGCAGGGAGCTCAAGTATTTACTAAGTTGGGTTTGAGATCTGGGTACTATCAATTGAAGATAACAGAGATTGATGTACTGAATAGTGCATTCATAAGTAGGTATGGGCATTTTGAATTTCTAGTGATACCGTTTAGGTTAACTAATGCCCCAACTGCGTTTACGACTTTGATGAATAAGGTGTTTTAACCTTATCTAGATTGTTTGTGATCATATTTATTGATGAAATTTTGGTGTATTCGAAGAACAAAGAAGAGCATACTGAGCACTTGAGAGTGATATTACAAATCATGAGGGAGAAAAGTTGTAAGCCAAATTTAGTAAATGTGAGTTTTGGTTGAATCAAGTAGTGTTTCTATGTCACATAGTAAATGGACAAGGTATACAAGTTGATTCAAAGAAGATAGAGACAGTAATGAAGTGGGAAACTCAGAAGAATGTATCAAAGATCCAGAGTTTTCTTGGATTAGCCGGATAATACTGGAGGTTTTTTAAGGGTTTCTTATTGATTTCATCCCTTTTGACTAAAATTTTGAGGAACAATATGCCTTTCAGTGGAATGACGAATGTCAGAGGAGTTTTGAGGAGTTGAAGCATCAGTTGACTACAACACCAGTGTTAACTATTCCATTGGGAATTGGAAGTTATGTGGTGCACAGTGATGCTTCGTATCAAGGATTAAGATGTGTATTGATGGAGTATAACAAGGTGATTGCATATGCATTGAGACAAATAAGGTCTCATGAGATTAATTGTCTGGTACATGATTTAAAGCTTGTTGCAGTAGTTTTTGTTTTAAAGATATAGACACATTATTTATATGGAGAGACTTTCTAGATATATACCGATCATAAGAGTTTAAGGTACATATTAAGTCAAAGAGAATTGAATATGAGACAGAGGAGATGGATTGAATTATTGAAAGATTATGACTGCACAATCGGGTATCATCTGAGAAAAGCTAATGTCGTAGTTAATGCTTTAAGTAGAAAATTAGATAGCTGTGTAACTTAAGTGTAGATATCGAGGTTGTTGAGCCTAGTTCAATGAAGGGCATTAAATGTTAAGTTGAATTTAGAGCATAATGAGACATTGATTGCTACATTGAGACTAAGACCAATGTTACATGACAAAATTGAAAAAGTTCAAAGTAAAGATCCTGAAATGGTGGAACAGATTGAGAAGTTAAAAGTGAATCCAGATTTTGAGTTTAAACTGAGAGATGAGACACTGTGGTTAAAACAGAGGTTGTGTGTGCCTGACATGATAATTTAAGGAAAGAAATTCTACAGGAAGCTCATATAACAGCTTATGTTATACATCCTGGTATTACCAAGATGTATAACATGTTGAAGCAGCATTTCTGGTGGCCAGAGATCAAGAAGCAAGTAGCTGACTATGTTGCTAAGTGCTTAACTTGCTAGAGATTAAGGCTGAGCATAAGGTTCCTATTCATTACCTATTTTGAAGCGGAAATGGGAACGAATTATAATGGAATTTGTTATGGGATTGCCAAAGAGTCCGATGCAACACGATGCCATATGGCTTGTGGTAGACCGATTGACTAAATCGGCCCATTTCTTACCAGTGAGAGAGAATAACTCACTGGATCAGTTGGCTCAGAGATATATAAACGAGGTTGTTAGGCTGCATAGGGTTTCGGTATCCATTGTATATGACAAGGATCCCAAATTTACTTCGAGATTCTATAAGAGTTTATAGTCAACTATGGGTACAAAGTTACACTTTAGTACTTTACTTCGTCCTCAAGCAGATAGATATAGTGAGAGGACAATCAAGACTATTGCGAATTTGGTCAGAGCATGTGTATTGGAGTTTCAAGGAGCATGAGATCAGTCTATATCCTTGATTGAATTTGCATACAACAACCATGATCATGTTAGTATTGGAATGACACCGTATGAGGCGTTGTATGGTAGAAAATGTCGTTCATCTTTGTATTAGGATGAAGAGGGTCTGAGAATGGTAAAAGGCTTAGAACTAATACAAGATACTGTGGATAAGGTGAAACTGATCCACAGTCAAATTAAAGCAGCGCAAGATAGACAGAAGAGTTATGTGGATTAGCACAGAAGGGATATGGAATATAAAGTAGGGGATAAAGTGTTTCTGAGAGTATCACCTTGGCGAGGAGTGCTAAGGTTCGGTAAAAAGGGTAAGCTGAGCCTTATATATATTGTTCCTTATGAAATCATTGAGAGGCTTGGACCATTGGCATGTAAGTTAGCCTTATTGGTTGAGATCTCTCAGTTACACAATGTATTCCATGTAAACATGCTCAAGAGACATCGGTCTGATCCAATGCATGTATTATTAGCTAAAGAGGTTAAATTTGTTAGTAATCTGAGTTATGTTGACGAGCCAATTAAGATAGAGGGATATCAAACGAAGTAGTTGAGAAACTGAGTACTTCTGTTGTTGAAAGTCCTTTGAAAAAATCACTCGAATGAAGAAGCTACATAGGAAACGGAGGAGTACATGAGGAAGCAATATCCCCATCTCTTTGAACATGGGAAGGTGACAACTGGCAGTGACATGTGTCACTACCATTCACTACTCAATCCCATACAAATTTCACTAATGAAAGACAAAAATTTCATTGTCTTTCACTTGTTAATTTCTATCATTTTCTTCATTGCTTTCTTCTTCTTCTCCTTCACAATTTTTCTCACCAACCTTTATCAAAGGTGAACCTAGCTCTCATCTTTCACTTGGTACTTCCATTCTGTGTCCTCATAATATTGCCACTAGAAATCCTAATCCTCCCAACCTCCATGATGATGATGATTGATTGATGTTGAGAGGCTAGGGTTAAGAGTGATTTGAAGACTATGAAGCTAAACAAGTAAGCATAAATCGTTTCTCTTCTTGATTGTTAAATGAAGCATGTATGATGATAGTTAAAGGTTATATGATCATAAGATGGTGTTTTATATATGTTGGAACGTAGATAAAGAAATGAACTCATTGATGTCTTGTTTTTATGTTTATGGTGATCAATATTTTATAATTGTTGTTGAAATAATTTTTGAGATAAAAAGATCATTATGATGTTGAAAAAAAAGAGTGTAGAAATTTTATGAACAGATGATATGCTCATGTTATGTTTTTAATGCTTAATCACATAAATTTTTAGGTAGTTATTATATGGATAAACTAGAATGATCTTGAGGTTAAAGAAAGAGCTAAAGTGGTATTTTGAAATGAGATGAATGAAGGTGTTAGTTAGAAATGAAATGGAGGTTAAAAATGAAGTTGAACATATGCAGAAAGTTGGTGATGAATGTGTATATGTATATGTTTTGTTTTTGGTGTTTTTGATCAATCATAGATTACAATTTGTTTATGGATGAATTTAGAATTTAAGCTAAAATGGAGTTAAGAATGAAGGGGAAATAATGAGAAATTAAGCTAGAAACCATAGACTAAGCATATGAGATGATGGGTGTAACTTGAAATAGTTGGAAAATTGGAGAAAATGGATGGGAATGGGTTAAACATGAAATATGCTTCTTAGATGTCCACTGGGTGGACATCATGTCCGTTGGGTAGACAGTCTCTAGATTTCTAGCATTTTAGCCCTGCTTATGTTCGTTTGGAGAGACATCATGTCCGCTAGGCAAACATTCTCTGGAAATCTATATAAATGTGCAATTTTGATCCTCTAGACGACAAAATCTCTCTTCAGGGTCTTCATGAAAGTTATAAAATTCAAAGTCCTTTTAGAAAGTGTGCTTTAATGACCTTAATTTGACATCCATAATGAAGGCCTCTTGTTCCAAAATCATACGTACATACATACATACATACATACATACACACATACATACATACATACATACATACACACACACACACACACACACACATATATGTATATAATTGACTTATCAATGTTTTCCTATGATATATTTAGGCTTGAACGAGCCTAGATGATGATGAATTGGGTGATTAAAGTGAGTAAAGTGTATTAGGTAAGAAAGAATGATTGAAAGATGTTGGTAAATGATTACAAGATGTGTATTAAAGAAATGTACCCGGAATTGTCATTAAGCATGCATTGTATATAATTCATATATACATATGTGTATAAATGAGTACTTATATAATTGTTCAAAGTTGAAATGTGTGTCAATGGGTATTGCATGAGTAATTAGAGCAACAACATCTAGACGTTATTGGGACCTCTATATATATATTATTGACTTATTAATGTTTTCCTATGATATATTTAGGCTTGAATGAGCCTAGTTGATGATGAATTGGGTGATTAAAGTGAGTAAAGTGTATTAGGTAATAAAGAATGATTGAAAGATGTTGGTAAACGATTACGAGATGTGTATTAAAGAAATGTACCAGGAATTGTCATTGAGCATGCATTGTATATAATTTATATATACATATGTGTATAAATGAGTACTTATATAATTGTGCAAAGTTGAAATGTGTGTAAATGGGTATTGCATGAGTAATTAGAGCAATAACATCTAGACGTTATTGGGACCTCGAGCAATAGCCATATGGAGCAAACCGTGAGTAACCTAAGATGAACTCACACTGAATTATTGTTTATTTAATTTCTGCAATGAATTATTATGTGATGTGAATGTGTTGATTCTAAACATTGAATGTCTAATGCGTTTGATGCATGAAATCACATTGAAATTGCTCATTGCATGTGAATTCAACTGAAATAAGCGTACTCAACTTAATTGTTGAATGTCAAATTTAGGTCCGATGAAAAATGTAAACGTGAATGTGAATGTGAAAATTGAGCACAAGTGGCTGATTGAATTTATGTGATATGATGCATTTCATTACATGATATGCATAATATGGTAAAGGCACATTGTACCTGAAGCTGCCAGTGAAAAAAAGTTTAAAGCTCATAATGTGATAAGAGCCTCTAGCTCACTATGTATAATAAGCCTTGTGTCTCCAATAGATAAGGGACAGTTACTAATGAGCTCGGTATTCATAATGAATATGGGACAGTGAAAAAAGCACTCGATCACAACAACGTAATAATTGGAGAATACGTATTATGAGCATTGCATATACATTCAATACGTATGTTTTAAATGATTGAAATGTATTGTTTGAATTGATGTGAATGAGAAATGTGTAATAAGTGATCAAAGTGATTTTTTATACTACGTGATAATTGATGAAGTGATGTACAATACGTGTTGTGATTTATCCACAACTTTAAATGTGAATTATGAATTATTCTATGTTATGTCATATGAGTGAGCCATCAAGGATGGTTAACCGAGTTCACAAAACTTACCAAAATTGCAATGTTGATTTTCAGGTATGAGAGAGACAACTTAGTACTAAGAAGTTCTAGAAGAAGCTTAGTACTGCTTTTGCATAGAATAAATAAATTAAAGGTCAGTCAGTTAAGACTGAAGAATCTAGATAGAATTTTTGTATCATTCCTCTTGCATGTAGATTTTGTAAATAGAGTTATAGATTCTAAATTGCTTTTGATATTGTACATATGGATCATGTAGTGTAATGCTACAATGTACCTTACGTTTTTATGAAATGGAAATGAGGAATTGGATTTTTAGATATTGTGATATTGTGTTTTAATTATAGTGTCATGTTAAGTGATAAGATTGTTTTGGCTAGCACGCCACTTTCACCTGGCATGCTATGTCCGATGGATGTACGAGCATGTGTCAGATAGGAGTCGGGCGTTATAATTCTTGGTGTCAGAACATGGTTTGGCTACATAAGAATGAAGTGGAGCTTAAACATGTGAGGACTAATGATCAAGTTGAACATATTTTTACGAAATCACTTAAATTTAAAGTTTTTCAACATTTGAGGACAAGACTTGGAGTACGAAAGAAAATTTCAAATTAAGAGGGAGTGTTGAAGAGTAATTTGAAAGTTAGTCTAGATACATGGATATTTAATTTCATTGTTACGGGTTTAATTATGTTCATGTATTAGTTATATAATTAAATATTGGTCCTTGTATGGTTTTGAGTTCATATATGGTTTATTTATTTGTATTAATGGGTTTATGTACTTAGATATGAAGAATCATTTTTATACCCATAAATACCTCTTTTTACTTAAACTAAAATGATTCAAGTAATATATAACCTCTTTTTCTAAACAATTCTCTCCTCTCTAAACCTCCTCACTTCTTAACACCTTGAGCACCATTGAATGGAAGGGAAGAAACAACTCCCTTTCCATAAGAGGCTACCATTACGATGAAATAGAAATAAATACAAAGATAGAAATAGTGGGAAGATCCTAACACTAAAAGATAAAAACATATTCCAACAATTTCAAACAATCATTATATGACGAAGTCAACATGGAGCGGCAAGTCCAGAAGCCATAAGGAAGAGTAAACCAAAGATTTGCATAAGCCATAAGCTTGTGAAGGCTTCAAGAATTAAAATGGCAATTATATTTAAAGAATAAAGTATAAAGAATGAAATCTTAACTGAATCGATATCTTCCATAGTTTCGTGAATAGAGGAATATACATCGATTATTCTTGTACCTGGGACAACCAATGTCATGGATTAATGGGGATGGTGATTTTACAGATGGTGGAGATTAGATGGCCGACAAATGGAGAAGGTCAAGCTATACGTTAGATTCATTTAAATAATTAATGTGGCCCATATTACTTGAATGGATTCTAATATAAAGGTAGGCCCAAAATGATGGTTATTGGGCTTGTTAAGGTATTTAGAATCCTTAGGGTTAATTAACAATTAACCCTTCCCTTTCCTTTTAGATGTAGTCACGTTGAAAAGAGATTAAACAAAAAGGTTCTTACACCATTGAAAGAACAGAGAAACGTATAAAGGAGAGAGTGGATAAACTTTGTATCCAGAACATTACACTATAATGGATTCGGGTTTTTTTGTATTTGTTCATCGATCCATAAACATTTCTATTAATTGGTATCAGAGCTTGTGTTGTCTGTGTTGCATGGTTTGTTTTTCATAAATGACATGAGGTTTTCTGTATTGGTTTGACTTGCAATACTATTCCAAAATTGATTTTTAGTGTTAACGATGTTTGCATTGTTTTTCTTAGATGTTTTCTTACGTTGAATAATTGTGTGGAAACTAGACTATCAGTGTTTTTGGATTATCCCAATATCTAAAGCATGAATGGAATTTGTTCGTGGATTGGTTGAATAACAGTGGTGGTTTTCGAGATTGTTAAAGATCAGAAACGATACAACTTGTATTTGTGGTTGTTGAAAAGAAATAAAACTCACACATCTAAGCATCCCGTAAATTGTCTTGATGATTTTGGCAAGAAATTTGTGTTTTCAGTTTCCATGCCTGTAAGAGAAAGTTTCTGGCTTGGAGTGAGAGTAATAAACTGTATAAAGAGAAATGCAAGGTTTGGTCATGGAAATTTTATAACATTGGGAAGGGATGTTTATGGCTCTAGGATTATAGGATGTATTGTAGTATGAAAGAAAACCCATGAAACAATCCCATAAAAAAAACACAGAAGAAACAAACCAAAGGAAGACGACGAAGGGGCAGCATCTGGCGCATGCAGTGACGTCTGGCACATGCAGTGCAAGCGTTAGATGCTGCCCATAATGGGCTGACGCTGGCGCATAGGGCTTTATGGCCCAAAAACATGATTTTTAGGTTGATTTTGGCTCTTTGGCCCATTAAAGGATTTGTTTGGGCTATTCAATATTATGGCCTAATTTTATGGAGTTTAATTTAGGGTTATATTATGCAACCCTAATTGTTAAGTAAGCTTGTTAGTCATGTGTAATAATGTTTGTTGCATGGAAAGCTTGTTAGTCTCCAAAGTGACCTAGCTTGAAAAATTAAATATTTAATTGTGAATGTTTCAATTGTTCACGTTGAGATCATGCTATTAAAATGACATTAAGGTTGAACTGAACAATTGAGATTATTAATTATAATGCTAGGAGGTCACCCAAAGGTGGACCATTGCTTATTATTAATGATATCAAAGGCACTTTATCATCATATTTGGTTAATATAATTGTATATCCAAAGATAACATACATATTGACTAGAATATGATTGATTGTCTATTATAGTGAACTATATATATTTGCATCGTGATAAGTTACAACTATGTATTTAAATATCACCCAAAGGAGAATTTAAATGCATAATCATAGTTTAATATTATTTTGAATCCATTTAGGTATACTCAAAGCATTAATGCGTGGGCTATATGTTGTATTTGCAGCATCTACTATTTTGTTCGCCTTAGGAAATGGCTTAATCAAGTTCAATGGTCTGAACTATACAGATTGGTCCAAACAAATCCAATTCCAACTGGGTGTAATAGATTTGGAATTAGCCATAGTGTCAGATGCAAGGCCTACATCTATAACTGAGATTAGTTCGGAAGTTGACAATTCTT
>JAOSBN010036201.1:0-15832 GCA_027563595.1 Erythroxylum suave
GCATTATTGGCCTATAAGAGACAATAGCAAATGCACTTCTCTTCAATTTGCTGTGGAATGGGGTAACAATCACACCCAAGAGGTACCTTTCCCGTCCTCTATTTTGGTTTAGATCACTCTAACCATCATTAGAAATGACAAATTAGTATGGGTATGACTTAACTGAAATCAAAGTTTATGTGATCTTCGGATTGACGCAATAGCCTATAAATCAGGCCAATTGGATATTCCGTATTAGGCAAGTTCTGTAGGACAGGCTCGATCGAGAGAGTGTAAGTAGGAGTATTCAAATATAAGACCTTTTGGCCCCATGAGCTCCAGTCTACGCTTTCATTCAAACTTGATAATTTAAATATAACTAATTATAATAAATTATTTTAAATTTGGACCCAATGAACTCAAAATTAATCAATCAAATTAAGTGTAATTAAACTTATATACTTAAGTTTAGTGAGGCTCGGTTCATCTATTGCAAACCCAAATCATCATGAATATATTTTTTTCTTATATAAAAATAGATCTATGAATTTCTGTAACTTAGAAGTCTCACTTTTTTCAAAATAATGATATAATGAATAGAATTTGGTTATACTTATGAGATAAATGACATTAATATTTAACAATTTCTCGTTAAAACGCATTAATCTAACTATCAATCATGCTTTGATTTTATCAGGCACAGGCCATAGGAGAAGCTGGAAGCAACTTCATACAAGAGGATTTGAAGATGGAATTCATTTACGATTACATGTTTCATCTGTTAAATGAGTACGCAAAGCTCCTTAAATTCAAACCAACCATCCCGCCAGGAGCTGTTGAGCTATGTTCAGAAACAATGGCCTGTCCTAGAGATGGCTTACACAAGAAGTTCATGGTGGAGTCACTGGTCATGTCTCCTGGAGACACGACACCTTGCAATCTCCCTCCTCCTTACGATCCCACCTCTCTTCGAGACCTTTTTGATAAAAGTTTCGCGTCAATGAGGCAAGTCGAGAAATGGGAAGATGAATATTGGGATAAAAAAAATAAATCATACTAGTTTTTTTTTCAATAAAAAAACTTTAGCTTTTATCATTTGTTGGAAATTAGGAAAATTTTGTTATTTTTATCCTTGAGTCTTATATCATGAAATTTAATATCGAATCTATATTTCTTATTAATAATTAAAAATTCAACTGGTTCAACTATAAAAACCTTAAATCGTCTAACTTTTCAGTTTGATTTTTAATTTTCTAGTTCCATTTATTTTAATAATTCTTATTGTTAAGAATCATTCAATTTATTAATTAATTGATCAATTCTCGTAAATTAATATATAAGTTTTTATAAACTAAAATAAATAAATAAATTTTCATTTAACAATCTCTTTTTTCAATTAAACTTCAAATTCTTTAATAGGTAAAGTCAAGACAATCTTTCAATTATATTTTAAATTATTTAATTTTATTTGATCTTTAATTGATTTTGTGACAGTCTTATTCTATTTGAACCTTTTAAATCTTAAACTTTTTGTTTTATTAGTTTATCGATTTTTAAAACATTGTTTATTATAACTTGTAATGGGATTATTCAATTCCTCAAATTAATTAGCATTTCTAATTATAAACATGCATATTGCATTCTCCAAACTGGTTTTCGTCTTGTTTACGTTGTTATCTAAATATAAACACATTTAAAGATGGCTTTGTTATGGATGAAAATTGATGAGAATTATATTTTGTGTTATCAATTTGGAATAATATCATTAAGGAGTGTGTTTACTTTGGTCCAATTGATTCCTACTTAAAGTATTGGATCTCTTGTTTCAGTTAGTTAAGAGGAGTCATGGAAAGAACAGGTTCAAAGTCGCGATCAATTTCTTTTTCAAATCCTGCTGCAGCTGCACGAGCCCTTCCCGTGTGCCATAAATGACCTAAAATAATCAGAACCCTAGAACAAAATGGGAGGTAGCTAGCCAACTTCTAGGAGAGACATAATTGACTGCATTTGATTTTACTAGTTTGATAACAAAAAGTTGTGATTTCTTAACTTCCCTAAACTCGCTACTCTTAGGAGTTTTCCCTAATCTTCAAGGCTACTTTCGATAAAACACATTTCCCCCCCAAAACTATATTGCCCCAGAAGATAAAACTTAGTGATACTGATGATAAATGAAATTATTTTAAAAAATTAAAATGTTTTAGTAATTCTTTCAAAGTATAAATAGTGTTACTAACTCATAAGCAAGAAATTTTTTTACTAAGGAGTGATTGAGTATTTATTTTTTAATTGGTACAAGATGGATAAGTAATTAACACTTTATTATCACTTTTTATTCTAGATTAAGACTGGAAGCATTGTATCTTGCTTTATATGATTTGAACTACTTATGAATATCTTTTTGTGCTCGAGTCTCTAATGTTGATGAAATTATTTTTTAATAGTTTTCTTTACAATTTTTAGTAGCTCAACATGGAAGTATAAGGCTTTTTATGGTGGATATTTCAAGTTAGAGCTTGAATTTGGATATATTGGTGGGGATATTGCTACATTTGAGAATGCTAATATTGACTATATTAGAAATAGAAAACTATATGAGATCGGGAAAGATTTGATTATAATATATGAGATCGGGAAAGATTTAAGGTATAGTCAAATTAATAAGGCATATTATAGAGTACCTCGTTAAAGAGTCACTAAGAGTTATAAAGTCGAACTAAAGTTGTATTACGCTCACAAAACTTATGCAAATACATGAGATTGTTGACGTATATGTAACTCATGATTTTGATACACTTGTTCATGCACCTTCCATGTTACATATAATTAGAGGAGAGGACCATCGTAATGATGAACACGGTGTGAATATGGAGGAACCGGGTGCTTATGGGAATTTGGAGGAATAGGGTCCACATGTGAATGAAAATTTGGTGAAACAGGGTCCATATATTTGGAGGAACATGGTGCACATATGGATGAGAATATGGAGGAATAAGGTTCACATTTTCAATCAGACTTCTATGTAGACATTCCAGATGTCCATCATCAATTTAAATTGAATCAACAGATTGTGGTAGTGTTATTAGTACTAATGAATATCCTAGTGGATAGGAGGTAGGTGAAACTTTGTATAGACCCAGTTTAAATCTTAGAGATAATCTTATAAATATGGTACATGAGTGGAGATTGGGAATGGGTTTCGGAACTGTAAAGAAATTTTAAGATGTTGTTAATTATGCAGTACATAGCAGATACAATATTAGGCTAAAAAAGCATGTTGGATTAGGGTTGTGTATACTGATGGATGCCATGAATTTTGTATGCTAGATATGATAAGAACAAGACTTGTTTAAAAGTCAAAACTTATAAACCTGATGACAGTTGTTTCATAACAAGGGTCTCTACCCAATTCTTGAAAAGACACTTCAAGGATAGAATTTTGGATTAGCCTAATTTTTCTACCAAAAAATGGCTGAAGAATACAGAGAAAAAAATATTTTTACTAATTTAAGCATGTGTAGAAGAGCAAAGAAGAGATTGAGGAAAGAGAGAGCCATATATTATATTAATAAATATACGAATTTGTAAGGTTATGTACATGAGTTGAAGATAAGCAATCTCAGATCAATAGTAGAGTTACAATTATCAAGAAATCAAGAGAGTTCATTGCTAAAGGTAATGATAAATGAAAATTTCAATAATGTATTAATGTTTCCTACTTTATTATGTTATTTTATACATTATATTAATACTTCATTATATTTTGCTTCAGTTCAAAACATTATACATTTGTTTTAATGTCATAAAAAGAGGATGGAAGCATTTAAGACCAATTTTGGGATTGATGGATGCTTCCTAAAGATAAAATTCCAAAGATAATTGTTAGGCACAATTGGTAGGGATGGTGATGGAGGAATGCATATCCATTGGCCTGGGTAGTTGTAGAGGTAGAGAACACAGATTCATAGACTTGGTTCATGAATTTATTAGCATCTAGTTTGGAATTAGAAGATGGTGAAGTACTTACAGTCATATATAATATGTAGAAGTATGTTCATGTTAATATAATCATAATTGAAATCATTATATGAAATATTAACTAATATATTTTTAATTTGATTTAGGGATTGGTCAGGTCTACAGAGGAGACTTTGCCAAATATAGCTCACAAATGTGTGTCGGATATATATATCACAATTAGCATGACAACTGGAAGGGAAAGGGCCTCAAAAAGTAGTTTTGGAATTGCACATGGTCAACTTATGTTGAAAATTTCAAGGAGCAACTGAAGATGCTTGAAAAAATAAGCCTTGGATGTGCTACAACGTTATATGAATATTCTAAAAAGAGGTGGGTAAGATGTTACTAATCCTTTGAAACTAAATGTCCAATAGTTGACAATAATATGAGTCAAACTTTTAATGGGTGGATACAACTAGCAAAGGACATGCCAGTGATTAGCATGCTTGAGACAATTATAATGATGAAGAGGCATGCAGATAGAAGACATTTGGTAATTGGGTAAAAGTAAGATATTACACCAACTATATTGAAGAAGTTGAAGAAGAACAAAAAAGAAGCAATGCAATGGAAAATTGTATGGAATGGAGATGGTGCTTATGAAGTTTCAAAGGATGATGGGAAGCATACTGTAAAGATTAGTAGATAACAAATATGTAGTTATCGAGCGTGGGTTCAATATGGTTGCCCATGTAAACCTACAATTAGTGCAATCCATCACTAAAAAGAAAGGGTTGAGATATTCATAGATTCATGCTATAGGAATGATAGGTTCATGACTTTGTATGAACATATATTACAACCAATTAAAGGTAAAATTTTTTTTGCCTTCAAGTGATGCAGAGGTGATACAATTAAGAGTTATGCTTGGTAGACTAAAATTGCAAGAAGAAAACAACAAAATGGGCTAAGAAAACAAAAAATCCAAAAAATTGCCTCCGAAAGGATACGTATAGAAATGTCAAAAATTCGGTGATTTCAGTTATAACTCTAAAAAAATGTAATAAGGACAACTCAACTCAACATATTGAAGCTTCTTCACAAGTGTGTACACCTTAATTCATCCATATGAATACAATTTTATAAACAAACAACAACTAATGTATATCATTATCTTAAGCAAGTTAAAATAGAGGCAACTTGACAAGTATATAACTTTTCAATTTTATATTAATTATTGTTGGCTTTAATGACTGAAAAAGTTGTTTTCATTATAACTATAGTTAAGCGATGCTAATTTGGTTGATGATAATGCTATATTGAGTTAACAAAGCAATATTGTAAGGAATGTGTTCTTTATTAATTTGTGTTAGTTAAAATAATTACTAAGTGTATTTCTAATATTTTATCTTCAATTTTCTAAGTTGGTACATCTAGACATGCTGATAATATTTTTTTTTGAAGATGTTGACTCACATACATTCCAATTATCATTTGAATCAAGGGTTTACAGTTCAAAGGATATTCTAGTATTACTTTACAACAATTACAAGCTGAAGCAATCAGAAGGCGAACATCATTGACACAATCATCATAACCTGAACTTTCGCAGTTAAGTACAAATGAGGCAAAGATTGATTGGCGTTGCCTTTAACTTTTTAATATTTTGATATTTATCCTATTGACTTTTATATATGTGCGCTACTGATATGATATGGTGACAAATGTTTACGTTTTATAATCACAGTGTAATATAATTTTTTGATATTTTGATATTTGTCCCATTAATTTTTAGATGTATGTGCTATTGATAATGGTCACAAATATTTGTATTGTATAAACATATGTAAATATTGTTTTTTTTGCTTGATCAATATAAGCTGATTAATCTTGAGAACTTAATTAAATGTCATGCATATATTTTTCCTTTAATTTATATTGACTGAATTATTCCTTGTCATTTGGTTTTATGTAGTAGTGTTCTTTTTTGCTTAATTAATCACTTCATATATTAATGAGCTTGTCAAGGGCTATAAAATATAAACGTTACTCCTAGAAATTAGAATTATTGTTGTGGGAATAATGGTTGATCTATAAAGAAAGACAATTGAAAATGTATGTAAATTACTACTAAGATCAATGTTTTAAAAACCGGACTGGACATTGAATCAGTCAAATAAAATGTTTAAAGGTTCAACCGATATTAAACCACTATAAAATCGGTATATAATAAAGAAAAAGTACAAATTATAAGAATAAGTAAAAATATAATATAAAATAAAGTACCTTATTAAAATAAAAATGCATTAATAGTGTCTATTAATATATAATAGACTAATACTAAATCTAATAATTTATATTAAGATTGACTCTAAGGTTTGAAGAGAGGAGAGAGAGATGTGTGTCGTATTTCGATATTATAATTTATTTAAAAATTTATAAAAGTTGAAGTATATTTCTAAAAAGTCAACTCTAAGTTTATTCTAATTTCCTTGTTAATGTCCTTTAAATATACTTCTTTATATTTTAAATATTATTTTTAATACATTCTTAATTATTTTAAACAAAATTTCTTACATTTACAAACTAATAATTTAATTTGTTAAACAAATTTATGACAAAAATAATAATTAGATTATAAAAATAATAAGTTAAAATTTTTTAATTAAAATATGAAATAAATAAAGAATCAAAATTTTCACAAATATTATATATTAGTGAGATTAAATAAATTTAGTATTTTTAAAGAATAAAATAGTAATTCGTTTTTTAAAAAGAATAATTTAAACTAAAATTTTTAATTAAAATTTAAAGAAAATAAATAAAGAAAACAAATTTGAAAAATATAATTTTATTTAGATTGTATGAAAGAGTTGAAAAAGAAAAAAATTCATTAAAAATTTAAAAGATTCATAAGTCTACCCTTTAAAATCTCAACTCTCATTACGGTGCATATACTAAAACTCTAAATTAAAATAGGTACGCTTGTGGTTGATGTGCTTGGCTAAAAGAGGAACTTAGTGGTGGGTCCACATCATTAAAAAGATAGCGGATCCAATATCATTAAATGGGCCATGTGTCCCACCTAAGTTAAAAAGGCTGACTGAACCTATTTTTAGGAAAATTGGGCGGTCTTTGGAGAAATTGGCCCACATAACTTTAAAAGATTGACTTAATCGGTTTTTGGAAAAACTGGGTGGTCTTTATAGAAATCGGCCAATTTATTACTTAACTGCCCACATAACTTAAAAACACTAACTTAACTGATTTTTAGGAAAATCGGGCGGTCTTTAAAGAAACCGACCAATTTATTACTTAACTGGCCGATTTTTTTTCTTAAAGAAGTTATGAGCACAAACTAGATCAGAAACTTGGCCGGTTCATATTTATTTCATTTGAACCAACCCGTTTGGTCTAGTTTTAAAATATAAAGCTAATATGATTAAACTTAAAGACAATCAATAGTAACTAGCTTAGCCAAAGGAAATATCCACCATCGGAACTAACAACTAATCCTTGATACGTGATAATTAATTTCACTTTGATTATTTATTGGAGAAACAAGTATTTCTCATCTTTCCTCACATTTGGTTAACAAAGAATACCAACGAACCAATTAACCATAATTATAAGACAATCTAAGCCCATCCAAAAACAACATTAAGCAATAGAAAGATCAATAAATCAAAGTTCCTTTAACCACCAGTGACTAAGAGAGACTTAGCCTATTATTCTTCCTTAGAAGAAATTGCTAAATCCTAGTTGCTTCTTGATTAGTAATAGATTATCAAACACAATTAACTAGTAGGCCTCCTATTAATCATAAACAATAATTATAATAATAAGCACGAAAGAACAATAGAACTTGAAAGTCGAAATTAAAACAATAAACTCATTTAGATCTCACAATTTTGACGTTCCGAGGTTTCAATTCCTTTGTCCAAGAATAAGATTAGCCACGCAGGGCCATAGAAGAAGCTCTTAAGTGTGAAGAGAGGAGAGAGAAACATATGTTGTTTGTCAATTTTGATCCTCCTCTTTTATGTAATAAATCAGTAGTTAGAAAACCTAGAAAATCTCCTAGTTAGGATATGCCAAATATTATCTCTGCAAAAAAAATAACAAATTAACAAAAAAAAAATAATCCAAATAAGAGTCTTCTTGGTTGAGGAGAGTGGCCTTTCAACTAGTATTTCACGTCCAAGTTGGCTTTAGAAGCTTCCTTAATTATTGTGTAGCAATCTCGTAGATCTGGGTCGGATTAGTGCAATAGTGTTCAATTTTAGGCTGATTTAGGACCTCTTTTAGTCGGAATTACTAAAAACTCAAAACATGAAATTTATCACTCTCTTTGTGGTCTTTCCAATGCCACTTGAATTATCTCAATCAATGTTCGTACGTGAAAGTTATGGCTCAAATTCGATAGTATGTCAAAATTGTCCAGATTCGCGAAATTATCTTGTTTGGCTACCTATTGCTTCCATAACACACCTAATTCAAAATATACACATAATGATTACTTTTAGGCCAGGAATAAACATAAAAGACTAAGGATTAGTGGAGAAAATTACAATATTATATGTCCTTATCAAATTCCACCCATTTAGCCTTTGACCGTTCTCGGACAAAGTAAAAGTTCAAAAACATCTTCCTTTCCCAATTATTTGAAGGATAGGCGAAGAGATGAATAATAAGATCTCCAACAAAACTATCAACTTGTCAACCAAATCTCAACATCACTATTGGTACACCTTTAGCAAATATCCTAAATCACCCCTTTATTACTAAAGAATGAGGGAATATCACTCTTAAAAGAGTACAAGATATTAGGAATTGATTCCCTCTATCATTTATAAACTAATTCCATGATTTTTTTTTTTGTTTTGAACTCTAACTTTTACCGATTTTTGGGTTTTCACCTAGTCAGCTTTTAAAAAAAAAAACATGAAAATGATTTTAATATAGTGTTTTTAATTTCGTATCGTACTAGTTGGTACCGGGCAATTTCATTTAGTTATATTTATTATATTAATTTAACAACACGAAATTATGTTAATTAAATATATTTAAAAAATAAAGACCATTAGTAAATCAATTAAGTTTCATAATATTTTTGTATAATTATGTGTAATGACTTTTTTTGGTGTTGAGTAAATTTTAAAATTTTAAAAAATTAGTAACTCGTACAAGTGTATTATTTTTAAATTTTCATTACATTATTATAAAACAACAAAAATATTACAATAGAGTGCATATTTAGTGACTATCCTATGTGTAATAGATTATGAACTATCAACTTTCAATTTAACATTAATTTTAAATTTTATTTTATTGGTGGATATAAAATATTATTGTTGTTCAATTTGATATATAACTTACATAAAAATTTTAACTCCTTGATCTAAATTAAAATTTAAGATAATAACTAAATGATGCCATTCATATTATACAAAACATTTGAATACAAATAATTAAGCAAAAAATTAACAGAATTCTTGTAATCATTATTGTCAAATTTTACAAAGTTGTTGTAAAATTACAAAATCTACAGTAAAATATAATAATGAATTGTTTTGCAATTTTAAAAAAATTCAGAGATTATTTCAAAAATTTAAAAAATTAATCAAAACGGTACCCAGTGTTGATCGATACCGGTACAATACTGTACCATAACCTAATCTGGTACCAAGCCGTTGCAGTATTGGTAACATTGTTTAAAAGATAATACATATAAAAAATAGAGTAAATTAGTAAACAACACAAACGATGGAGCCTGTGAACGTAAAAGATGAAGACATGCTCCAACTTAGTCGTATCAAATTGAATAATTAACCCATAATTCACTTCGGAAACCCATACAAATGACTTTCACGAGCAACAATAGAGGGAACATTACTCAACAACTTCTCAAGCTTGGGTTAGTATGTTGTTTTTCAAGTCCTTAGGCTTTTATTACAGGTCAATTATAGAAATAGGCAATAGGCTCAAAAGGGTTAAACCTAAAGGAAATACTTGAAGATATGTCATTTGACTAATGTAGTTTAATAATCTAGAAATAATTAATCATTTTTATGTTACACAGAGTATGAACCAAGGCAAAGTTAGGAGGTACAAGTTCATAAAGGTCACACTTGAAAACAAGTATGAAACTAAATTGATGAGTCAGTCGAGTAGGTCACCTATCTTACGGGATAATTTGTGTTTACCATTAGTTACTACTCTCCTAAAGGAACACTTATCAATGAATCATAAGAGTAAGCTTACATACCCAAGTTGTTATGAATCTCTCTAGTTATTCACTCTCTACATATAAAGGTATCATCTTATTAAAAACAATTTAACATGCTAAAAACAAAATGAAGGATTTTTTTTGGCCATAAACAAATCTCAAATTATCCCCTCCGCCACACTTATAACTTACATTGTCCACAATGTAAGGTTAAATTCAAAGTAAGGAATAAATAACAAATAACAAACAACAAACTAGTTCAAAAAGAAATAAAGAAGGAACAAACTCCCTTTGGGTTGCCTTCCAAGTAGCGCCTTCATTTAATACCAGTAGCTCGACTTAATTTTTGCTTCCTCAGTCTAAGGAACATGTATTTTAAATGTTGAGGAAGGGGTTTAATTCTAAAATTGGTGCCTATTTCACAAAAGATAAAAGTGTCTCGTTAGAAATAGGTAAATCAATATAGGAAACATTACTTTGCACTTGTTCCTCATAATTTTCATTGAGAGCTGAAATGTTCTCTTGTAGCCCATTAGTAAATGAAAATTCATCAAAGTCCTCTTAATTAACATCTTCACTAATGGCTACTTACAACGCATCTTTTTCATTAAGATAAAAAACCCTTTGTGCCAAAGAATCAATTACATCAATTGTTCAAACAGAATCATCTTCGTTAGGAAATTTCATGGCAACATGAATATTAAATTCAACAACTTCACCATCAAATTCCATAGACAGGTACCATCATGCACATCAATTTTAGTTTTGGATGTCTTTAAGAACGATCTTCCTAACAAGATAGGAGCACTTTGATCATTGTTTGCTATATTAAGAACATAAAATTTAGCAGGAAAAACCAAATTATTGACTTGCATAAGAACATCCTCAACTACACCTTTAGAATAGGCATTAGATTTATATGCCAATTGAATTACAACACCATTTTTGTATAAAGGACCAAGTTTGAAAGAAGTATAAATAGAATATGACATGACATTAATTGAAGCTCCTAATTCTAATATGGTCTTTTTAAATCTAATACCACCAATTGTACAAGGGATAGTGAAAGTATCTGGGTCTTTACATTTAGTAGGGAGCTTTCTTTGAATCACAACAAAAACGTTCTCCTACATTCTAATCTTTTCAACACCCTTAAGCTTTTGTCTCCTCTTATGTGTAGACAATTCCTTAAGAAATTTAGCTTAATGAGGTATTTGTTTAATAGCATCAAATAAAGGAATATTTACTTGACAATTACAAAAAGTTTCAAGGAATTCTTTTTCTTCCTCCTCTTTCCTAGATTTATTAAAACATCCCCTAAAAGGTACAACAAATTAATAATCAGATAATGGAGGAAACTTATATTCTTTTACTTTTTCATGTTTTTTGGGAACTTTCCTATCATCCTTATGGGAACTTTATTAGCTGAGATAATTTTGTTATCCTATTCTTGCATTGAAGCTACTGGAGTGGTCTTTACTGTACTTCTAGCTCTTTCCCACTTCTTAAAACAATTACACTTGCATTCTCTTTTAGATTAACAATTGTTTGAGATGGCAACTTTTCATAACCCTTTGCTTCCAAATTACTCATCGTAGTGGCTAATTGGCTAACTAGATTTGCCAAGTCTTGGATACTAGTCCTTATCTCTTATTGAAATTGTCTCCTCTCCTATTGCAATTACAAAGTGTTAGAAGAAAAAGATTTTACAATATCATCTAAAAACGTATTAGAACAGGAATTAGAAATAGAGGGTTGAGATGGTTGCTGTTGTTTTGGGACATATGGCTGATTGTATTATTGAAAATTTGGATGCGGTTGATTCACTTGTGGGTTTCCATAAATAAGATTGGGATGATCCCTCCATCCTGGATTATACGTATTCGAATAGGGATCATATCTCCTTTATGATTGTCCTGAAAATCAATCCACTATAGTAACTTGTTCAATAGATTCATCTTGAAGTGTAGGACACATATCAGTTGGGTACCAAACTACCAAACAAATTCCGCAAGCCTTCACTGATTACAACTTATCTACTGCAAGTTGACGAACAAGAGAGGTTAGTCCAACAATTTGTTGGTGTAAATAAGAAATATTCACTTTATTAACATCTTTAGAAGATGAGTCTAATCTTATCCTAAATTGTTGTGAATTAGCTGCCATGTTCTCAATTAAATTTTTAGCATGTTCAGGTGTTTTATTCGCCAAGGCACCTCCATTGGTTACATCAATTAGGCTTTTATCCATAACTAAAAGTACATCATAGAAATACTGAATTAGTAATTGCTCACTAAAACTAAACAAATTTTTTTTAAATTTAATAATTGCATCAGAAACTAAAAACTGCCAAAAACTGCCAGAAACTGATAGAATTTGGCGTAAAATCACTAAGGTTAATGGTTCAGAGGATTAGTTAGTTTTATTTAGAACATCCGCTACTTGCAAAAAAAGGTATTTTAGAGCCATAAATAGATCAAAAATTTTTCTAGACGAGAAAAAAATTCTAACGATACCTAAAATTATGATTTTTATGTTTTTGTCTAATTAAAGAAATATATGTGAATTTTTTTAGTAGTAGGTTGTAGCAAAAACACTTGTAATCAATTAAAACCGTTCTCAAGCAACGACGTTAGAATTTAATAAGCTTGTCAAGGGCCATCAAAAATAAACCTTACTCCTAGAAATTAGACTTGTAGTAGCGGGAATAAGGTCGATTCACAAAGAAAGACAATTGAAAATGTATATAAATTACTACTAAGATTGACATTTTTTTGGGGAGAGGGGTGTTTGTTTGTCCCGAGGAAAATACAAAACTAATAAGATTAAGTTTAAAGACAATCAATAATAACTAGATTCTCTAAAGGAAATATCCACCATCGGAGCTAACAACTGATCCTTGATACAATGATAATTAACTCCAATTTGAGTATTTATTGGGGAAACAAGTAATTCCTATCTTTCCTCACATGTGGATAACAAAGAACACCAGCGAACCAATTAACCCTAATTATTAGACGATCTAAACCTAACATGAAAGACCTAATCTAACAACAAAATTAAGTAGTAAAAAGATCAATAAATCAAAGTTCCTTTAACCATCAAGGACTAAGAGAGACTAAGCCTGTTATTCTTCCTAAGATTTAATATCAACAACAGTGAAATTACTAAATCCTAGTTGCTACTTGGTTAGCAATATATTATAAAACACAATTAACTTGTAGGCCTCCTAGTAATCATGAACGATAATTATAATAATAAACACGAAAGAATAATAGAATTAAAATTGAAATTAAAACAATAAACTCATTTAGATCTCACAGTTTTGATGTTCCAAGGTTTCAAACGCAGGGCCATAGAAGAAGCTTTAAGTTGTGAAGAGAGGAGAGAGAGAGAGACATATGTTGTGGCTCAATTTTCATCCTCTTGTTTGAAATAATAAATAAGTAGTTAGAAAACCTAGAAAATCTTCTAAAGATATGCCAAATATTATCTCCACAACAAAATATCAAATTAAGGAAATAATAATAATCCAAACAAGAGTCTTCTTAGCTAAGGGAAGTGGCCTTTCAGCTGATATTTCACGTCCAAGTTGGCTTAGGAAGCTTCCTTAATAATCTATTTAATTATTGTGTAGCAATCTCTCAGGTCTTAGTCAGAGCAACGTAGCAATGTTCATTTTTGGGATCATTTCGAAACTTTTCTAGTCAAAATCACTAAAAACTCAAAAACATGAAAGTATAGTTCTCTTCTTGGGCTTTCCTATGCCACTTGAATTATCTCAATCGAAGTTCGTATCTAAAAGTTATGGGCCTAATGCGATAATATGTCAAAACTGTCTAGATTCATGAAATTATCTCGTTTTGGTCCCTTTTGCTTTCGTAGCACACCTAAGTCAAAATATACACATAATGGGTACTTTTAGGCCACTAATAAGCATAAAAGACTAATGGGGTGTTTGGTTGAGTGGAATCACCATTCCATTCCTCATCTACTCTTGGTAAGATTAAATTGATGAGTCAGTCGAATAGATTGCCCATCTCACGGGATAATTTGCGTCAATCAATCAATCACAAGAGTAAGCTTACCCCACACTTATAACTTACATTGTCCACAATGTAAGGTTAAATGCAAAGTAAGGAACAAATAATGAACAATAAACTATCTCAAAAGGAAATAAAGAAGGAACAAACTCCCTTGGGGTTGCTTCCCAAGTAGCACCTTTATTTAATGTTGGTGGCTTGACTTAATTTTTTCTTCCTTAGTCCAAGGAACATGTATTTTAAATGTTTAGGAAGGGGTTTAATTCTAAAATTGGTGCTTATTTCACAAAAGGTAAAAGTCTCTCGTTAGAATTAGGTAAATTAATATAGGAAACATTACTTTGCACTTATTCCTAATAATTTTCGTTGAGCACTGAAATGTTCTCATGTAGCTCACTAGTAAATGAAAATTCATCAAAGTCCTCTTAATTAACATCTTCACCAATGGCTACCTCCAAAGCATCCTTTCCATTAAGATCAAAAACCCTTTGTGCCAAAGAATAAATTACATCAATAGTATAGACAAAGTCATCTTCATTAGGAAATTTTGTGGCATCACGAATATTAAATTCAATAACTTCACCATCAAATTCCATAGACAGGGTACCATCATACACATCAATTTCAGTTTTGAATGTCTTTAAGAACGATCTTCCTAACAAAATAGGAGCACTTTGATCATTATTTCCTATATCAAGAACTTAAAAATCAGCAGGAAAAACCAAATTATTGACTTGCACAAGAACATCCTCAACTACACCTTTAGGATAGGCATTAGATCTATATGTCAATTGAATTACAACACCAGTTTTGCATAAAGGACCAAGTTTGAAAGAAGTATAAATAGAATATGGCATGACATTAATTGTAGCTCCTAAGTCTAACAGGGCCTTTTCAAATCTAATACCACCAATTGTACAAGGGATAGTAAAAGTACCTGGGTCTTTGCATTTAGTAGGGAGCTTTCTTTGAATCACAACAAAAACATTCTCCCTCATTCTAATCTTTTTAATACCCTTAAGCTTTTGTCTCCTCTTATGTGTACACAATTCTTTGAGAAATTTAGCATAACGAGATATTTGTTTAATAACATCAAGTAAAGGAATATTTACTTCACACTTACGAAAAGCCTCAAGGAATTCTTTTTTTCCCTCCTCTTTCTTAGATTTATTCAAACATCCCACAAAAGGTAAAACAAACTTATGATCAGATAATGGAGGAAACATACGTTCTTTTAATTCATCATGTTTTTTTGGAACGTTTTGATCATCATGATGGGGAACATTATTGGGTGAGATAATTTTGTTATCCTTTTCTTGCATTGAAGCTACTGGGGGGGGGTCTTTACTGCACTTCTAGCTCTTTCCCACTTCTTAAAACAATTGCACTTGCATTCTCTTTTGGATTAACAATTGTTTAAGAAGGCAACTTTCCATAGCCCTTTGATTCCAAATTACTCACCGTTGTGGCTAATTGGCCAATTACATTTTCCAAGTCTTAGATACTAATCCTTGTCTCTTGTTGAAATTGTCTTGTCTCCTGTAGCAATTACAAAGTGTTAAAAGCCAAGGATTTGACAATATCATCTAAAGACATATTAGAACAAGAATCAGAAATAAAG
>JAOSBN010036252.1:0-15829 GCA_027563595.1 Erythroxylum suave
CACACACACACACACACACACACACACACACACACACACACACACACACACACACACACACACACATATATATATGTATGTATGTATGTATGTATATATGTATGTATATATATATATATATGTATATATATATATAGAGAGAGAGAGAGATAGAGAGAGAGTTTAAAAGAAAGTTAAGCTTTCCTTTATGTGGTTACGTAGTTTAAATATGGAAGGTATTTTTGAAAGTCAGGTCGAACTTTGGCAATTTGTCAATTAAAATGTCTCTATGCTATATGATATTGTATGTAAGGTGGAAAAATCTTTTTGAATTTTTTTCTAACATATCATTTTAGTAGAGTATAGCCTTGACTATCCTCTGATATGCTTGGGAATATGCTTTGTTGGAGGGTACGTCACATCAAGGCAATGTGCGAAATAAAGAGTCCAAGAAAAAGAATTATACTTTCTTCGTAATCCTTTTATAGATACTTTGTAAGCAGAATCATTATCAATAATGAACAAAACATTCTTGGCCAACTTTATTCACAATTTCATCAAATATCTAAAACAGAGTACCAATATTTCTAATAAGGTCAGATGCTTCAATAAACTTCAAAAACTTTGTCCCTTTTTTTAGAATAAACAAAAAATTTATAATATGCTCATTTCTTCCATTTTTCCAACCATCACACATGATTGAACACCCATAAGTAGCCCAAGTCATTTTTCTTGTATATCCAAATATCTATTTATTTCATAAATTAAGCTACTTAGAAGTTTACCATTGTATTCATCAATTAAAAGAGATTTACATAATGAATCATGTGAGGCAATAACACCTATTATAGGCTGGTAATAATAAGACTAGGAAATATTAAATGATATACTTAAACAATATCACCATTTATCCATTGCCATATTTATATTATGATCTAATTCTTTTGATTATAAGGCATTACGAATTGAATGCTAAGCTCCAAAAGTTGTTAGTGGTGCAAAAAAGTTAGACATGTGTCTTCTTCTTTTCTTCGCATAAGGTGTAACATTATTTTCTTATTGGGTAAGACTACCAACATTATCATCCTCACTATCATCCTGACCACCGCAAAAGGAACTTTTACTACCAATCTTATAGTTCATTATTTGTGTTCTATCTTTCTCATATTGATACTCTTTAAACAAAGTTTTTTCATGCCATTTCACATCATAGCTTAGTTTCTTACAAAGCTTTACATCACCTTTAATCTAAGCTAAATGCTTTATTAATCTAGTGATTTCATCCACCTTTCAAATGTTTATTACAATATAAACAAATGGTATGGTTCTTTATTTCAAAAGCCAATCTAGCGTGAGCCTAAGATGGGTCATTGAATCTTCCTGAAGCAGCTAACTCATTAGGAGTGCTTAAATTTTAATCCATTTATCTGTAAAATAAATGAAGATATATGTCAAAATTAAATAAAAATTTCTTCTAACTTAATTTCATCATCAAATAATATCACAAAATAAGTATTATTCAACTCAAAACAAACATAAAACTACATCTTAGATTCTAAAAACACACACACTACTTGAACTCTTAAAACATACATACATCTTATATTCAAAGTCAATAGTCCAAGAATACTTATTACTAACTACTAGTGACATGGAAAATGTGGAATAAGTTATGTAAAATAATAAGAACAAATATAGTAATATCAACTTCTCAACAATCATATGATATAAACATGTAAGTGAATTTTATAAACTTATAAAAATGAATCCTTAAGAAAATATGAGACTTAAGCACATTCTATCTGAAAATTCAAAAATTGATAATATAATTACCATATATATTATGAGAATTTTATCTATAAGTACATTAATAACATACACGATTTCTTGTATCCTACACTTTTTTGGTAAGAAACAATTACACATTACAAAAATGACTTTATTGTAAAAATTACAAATATGAATATACTCTCCTAATTACAATATGTGTGTGTGTGTGTGTGTGTGTAAGCAAATCATATATTATAATTTATTCCATAATGATCTCAAATAATCAAATCTCAATAATTATGAATTTTAAAAGGATAAAATTATTTGAAAATTTAAATAAATAATATATTTGAGAATGAATAATTTATCTCAAATGTAAACCAAAAAATTTATTCCATAATCATAAAATCATTACAAATCCAAACTATAATTTAACACCTTTTTTAAAGTTAAAATTAAATTAATAAATAGGAGATGAAATTACAAAAATGGGGCCTCGGGGAATTCATCCCTTTGTCCAATACCATATAAAAGATAATAAAAAATTAGAAAAGGTATGCATCACAATACATTTACAATCTTAAACCCACTAGGATGATGCTAAATCTTGATTGCAATCCTTAGCAATGTTGCAGATTGGAAGTTATTCTCTTAAATTGTGAAGAACGACTTCCAATACAACACCTTTTGGTCTCTCCTAGCTTTGGAATATGTTTCCATTTTGCTTCCTTTATATCTCTATAAATAAGCTACCATAGTAATCAAGTAAATTGTTATAGTTGCTTTAGATAAGTTAGATTGATTTAACAATCACTAGATAATCTTTAGGATTATTTTCTCATTCATGTTCCAATGATAGAGCCCTTTAACTAAATTCCTTAAGGAATGAGTGTAAGAGCATTCAAGTAACAAATGATCCCTAATCTACTTTCGTTTTAGACACAGAGAGTAGGATTTTCCTTAATTTAAATTAGACAATCTATCCATGGTACTTAGTCTATTTTCCACTGCAGACCACAAGAGGAAAGCATTTCTAGGCTATAGAAACTTGCTTTAAACAATCTTGTGCCACTCTATAATAGGCCCTTATTTTTCTCATATCTATAAAAAGTCTATTAGAAAGTTGGTTTATAGGTTGATTATGTCATAAGTAAAAATCCTGAAGATTTGTATTAGGGTAATAACGAGGGTCAAAGTGCCCAATTTCAGTAGGAAACTCAATCCGTCATATCCTAACTATCAAAGAACATACTCTAGTATGAACTTAATAGCTTCCTAGGCTCATCACTGTATCTTAGTGATGAATGAGAGGACTATCTCTTATCCAATTTTCATACAATAAATATTTCATCTTCCTATCCCCAATTATACAAGTGATGTGTAATTCAACTATATCCCTAAGTTTCAAGAGCTAACATAGGAACCAAGAGTAGGGTGTTTTCCTAAAGAGAGCCCATATGCTTCTGCCTTTGTGGAAATAACTATGTAACCATTTCAATTATAAAAAGTTTTTATTATCTATAACTCTCCAAAGTCTCTCCAACATAAGAATTTCGTTTATGATCTTTATGGAATGACCTTCCAGGCCTCCTTTGATCAAGTTAAGTTTTAATCTTATAAACCTTTAATATTCTACAAGGGCACAGTTCGTAACATAGCATTAAAGGTGCCAATCATACAAGGAAAGAAAGCAATATAATCCTAAAATCTAAGGCTAGAAAAACTATAAACCTAAAAATAAAAGATGCAACAAAAATTAATTACGAGAATTGAGTTCAACCAATTAAATCATAAATTGAAAAAAAATGTATTTACAAGTGAGCAATATGCAATCACAATAGAAATCAACCTAAGGAATTTACCGATTTGTGAGAAAGGGGATTTTACTTATCATTAATGCTAACTTAGCCAATTATGTGTCAATGGAGTGTCGGTTCTAGACTATACTAGGGCCAATTAGTCTCTCTCGAGTTATAACCATTAAACCTTAAATTATAATAATTAGATTATGGAATTTGCAATATCTTAATTGACAAATTATCTAAAACCCTAATTAGATCTGAAGCACTCTAATAAACTATCGAAACATTATATAAGATCTCTCTCAGCACAATTATCAATATGATTTGTCACGGTTTTTATTAAATCGGCTAACTCTCATTAATATGATTTAATCATTTTTCAATCAGTTCACCCTCTCAATTTATTATCGAATTATTCAAGATCGCAATCAAATCACAACATTCATCCAATAAAAACAACTTACTAAATTATCATTAAATCAAAATAAAATCCTGAAGGAAAGTTTAGAACATCATCAATATTTCAAATCCTATCATCATACTATCCATCTCAATTCTATACATAAATAAAATCAAAACAAAATGGAAATAATGACTTAGAATAGACGAAAAAAGGCAGCGATGTTGGGAAACCTCTTGATCCGAGAAACACGTTAAGTCAGATTCATCTTCCTCTTTCTTATTCTTCTCTCTCTCTCTCTTGGTATTCTCTCTTTAGGGTTTCAAGTATAGCTGATGCCTCTTAATGTTCTTTAAATAGTATTTTATGTTTTGGGTAACCTTAAGGTCTTTCTAGGGTCCAAAAGGATCGAAAAGTCCCTCGAAATGTGAAGTTCGTAAGCAATTACGTGTTTGCCTGACACAAGCCACTATCGTGGCCTGCATCTGAACCTTCTATCACTATTATGGCAGGCTATTGTTTCGCCCCAAAAGTCTTCTGAAACTCCTTCATTCTTCGATATTGATCCTAAAACACTAGTAAACACATCAAGGTAACTCAAAAATATAATACTGAAGCTTAAAAGCTTGTACAAACCTATAAAACACTTAAAACACAAATAATTAACAAACTAACACAATTCTAACCTAAATACATACTAAATGGTCAAATTAACGGCTAGACACATATCAAACTATGCCCTAAAGTACCATGTAATTTACATTTATTAATATCCCCACACATAAACAGTTTCTTGTCCTTAAGAAAACAAAACAACAAACACAAAAACACAAAACATAGTAATGACTTCAACTTAATAAAACAAATTTATCTAAACACAATCATTTAAGTTGTTCCAAATTATTAATATGCAAAATTCTCGTCTAGGAACTCTGGAACAAATATACATATTAATCAAGACTTAAATGTCAAGTTTATTCACCCCTTTTAATTGTATATACACATTCATAATTATTTGGTCAATAAACTTTGTAACTAAACCTAAGTATCTTTTCATGAAAAGTTAAGCAACTTACAAGTTTGATAGGTTTTTATTAGAAAACATTCCTTTTTTATTACTTTTTGTGGCCATGGACCTAGTCTTTTTACTTGGAGGTAAACATTGGTGATGAATGTTGATTCAGTTACTCGACAATGTCATGTTTTTAGTAAGTTACTTGGTTGGAACGTCATTATAGCCTTTTGAAGTGACGACACACATTTGTGATGCGTGTCAATCTGGTTACTCGGCTACATCACGTTCTTACCTAGCTACTGGCTCTATTTATAACCCGAAGACCAGCAGAATAACTATTCATTTAAAATTTACAAATATTTTTTCTTTTTTTATTAATGCCTACCTTGTTCCTTTAGCTACTTGTTTTCATGAAAAAATACTAGCAAAGCTATTTAGTCGAAAGACCTAAAATTTTGAATGAATGTGACAACTTATAAGGTGATAAACTAACACTAGATCCTAATTAACTTGCACATTTTAGCCAAAGAACCCATATCACTAATTTTGCAAGCTAATGACTCTTCACAACCTAATAGATTATAGTCAAAATTAAATCGATTTCGTTCCATCTAATCCATCGATATATTCACACAATTCACAATATGCAACCTAAACACACTAATATAAGAATATGCAAAATTCAAGCTTGAACCAAAACACACAACCCTCCCCACATTTGACTAACACATTGTCCTCAATATGAGAAAGAGACAAACAAACATACATGGAAGGAAATAACATAAAATAAAATAAAACAAAAATAAAGACTAAATTTAAAAGAAAAAGGTTAGAAACAAAACCTTGGTGATGGAGGTGATGATGGTGAGGTGTTGAGACCAAATCCGCTTGACGTTTAAGATTGTTGTCTTATCTGGGAATTGCTTAAAGAGAGTAAGAGAATTAGTAATCCCAAATCATTTCAAATAGTTAAATTTTTATTTAAAATTTAAAAAATATAATTAATCACAACAATTTAAATATAACTACTGAACGTGTTAATTTATGGTCATTAGCTTGAACATGTACCATTAAAAACTTAGTCGGGATTAATTATGAGCAGTATGCTTCCATATTTTTCGTTCAACATCAGTTTTATAGCTTGTAATTAACCTACAAAATGTAAAATGATCAAAAGGAAAATATTGATAAAATTATGAAAACCAATTAAGCTTGGAAATGTCCTTTTTCGAGCTAACTGTTAATAAAATAGGGAATAACAAAACTCCCTGAATCTTTGCTGGAATCCAGCAGTTTGCTCGATAAGGGGGTGAGTTGTTCTCTTCTTGGTTCTTCCTCATTCACCCTCATCTATTCTTCTTCTTTAGCTTCTTGAACAAAGACTTCCATAGCTTCTTCAAACTTGATGTCCATTGTCAACTGTTCTGCTTCACTTCATTCCTTCAAAGATTCGAGCACATCAATTTTTCTAAACGAGTCACCCTCCTCTGAATTCTTTAATACATCATTCATGTTGAATGTCACTTGTTCATTACTAATATGAATGATGAGGTTCTCTTCATGGACATCTACCCAAGTTTTATCTATTTTCAAGTATGGTATACCAAGATTTAGGGAATAATAGGAAGGTTTGTCATTCTTTTCTTCATCCTCTTTCTTCATCTTTTGATCTTCTATAAGATGGGATTCAGCTTAATTTCCCACTAGTTTTTCTTACTCTTCCCCATTTCTAAGTGTGATAGCCTCATATTGCTCTCGTTGATGTAATTCCATACTACTCAGAGAGTCTTCCACACTTCTGTTACTAAATTCACAAGATATTTGTCTCACTTGAATATCTAGATTGTTAATAGAAGAGGCATGATTTTCCATTACTTGATCAAATTGCTCTTCCAGTCTCTTCTAAGTAGCTTATCCATGATTTTATCCAATTTGAAATCCCATGAACTGGACTCATCTTGCTAAAATCCTAATAGGTAGCAATGTCTCATATGAGTGCTTACATTATTAATAAAAATCTGAATGGTTTTGCAAACACGAAGTGTATGTGTTGATATAAGGATGATGATTTCCCTGACTAAATTGAGGCTTATTGAAATCTGCAAGAGTCCTTTGCTCCCTCTAATATATATCCTCCATGATCATTGTTTTTATCTCTTCTTGATATCTAATTTTCTTGATTCTTCATCACTGCTTTGTGATGTCCAAATCAACATATTTTCAACTTTTTGCTCGAAATTCCTACACTTTTTTTCTTCTTGTGATTAGGTACCACAATCATAAAAGATAATGAAATGCCTAAGACTATAAGGATTAAACTAATTCTATACCTCCCCAGTAATGGTGTCAAAAACTTGATCGGGTGGGTGCTCATAGTATAGTATTAAAGGTGTCGATCCCACGAGGAAAGAGTGATCTTGATATCCTTTTCGTATCGCTAGTCAAAATAAAATAACTAGGCTATTACTATAGCAATGGTGAGTCTAGGTCGATCTCACAGGGAGTGTTCAGATAGCTTATGAAATGAAATCAATTGATATTTAGGTAAAGGAGAGTTTTGGATTTTGAAATTAAAAAATAAAATAAGGCTAGACTAATAAAAAAATTAAAGAAAACATGCAAAAATTGATAAAAGTGGGGAATTCGATAGGGATCTGGGTCTTTGGTTCAATCTCGGCCTACACTCTAATTAAGCATATTTTATTAATTTTTTGTTCTCAAACCTCTCCTAAAAATTATTAATCGTGGGTAAATAATTAACTTGACTTTTCCTTTAGGTTTTGTTTTAATCAAGATACGATCATTAATTAAACTTAACCACAGAATAACCTAGGATACGATCTCTAGATTTAATTAGGCAGTAGCATTACAAATTAGGAAAATTGATTAATTAAGGCAACAATCACATACGATGCCTCATTTAACCTAGGTCATGTTATCCCTAGTGATTACAAAGCATTATTTACTACACATGAATTTCAATATGACAATTACGGATTATATCGAAATTCTAGCAATAGGTATGCAATTAAACAATTCAATGAATACATTAAAATCATCTTTTCATAATCCCAATGGGTTCATACACAAATAACCAAACAATAACAAAAATCCAATTATCTATAGACAAAACCCAAATCAATTAACATAAGATAACAATCAATTTCTAATGAGAGAAAGAAATAACAAAAATAAGAAAATACATTTAACCCCGGTCATCAGCGTCGATGTCACCTTTGAACTGACGTCGGGATGTTTAGCCCTCCATGAGTCTCTTTGGAAAAAATACTTCAGTCCTCACTAATATCCTTACCAAAAACCCTATGGTTCTTCACTCATTACCAAGCTTCTTCTCCTCACTACTATTCATCGATGGGATAATTAAACATTTGGACCAAGCTACTATTCACGCTACTCTTCTTCTCTTTTATTCTATCTTATAGCCCTCTCAATGTAGCTTGATTTGAAAAATAAACTTCATAGTTTTTAGTTCACTCATACTATTCACGCCACGTCTCTTCCTTTTCTTTCTCCGCAAGCCTCCAACTACCAACTCCTTCTCTATTTTGTACTCTAGCCCTCTCTCCTTTGTAGTTGATGTGACAATTTTATGATGTAGTTTTTGGTCCACCCTCCCTATACACATCTAACCCTAGCTTTCAAGTCTTCTGTGCATTTTGATAACAATGATGTGTTTTCGCAGCACATCCTCGTGAAACGCAGATATGGTCTACATGAAACATAGACTACATTTTCTTTATATTTACCATGCATTTCATTCCACTTATCTCTCCTCTTTGTGTTGTCATTTCATGCTTATTGTTGCTGCCGTTTTGGTGAAGTTTTTTATTCTTCATTAAACACATTTGGCTATCATTTTAGATAGCCTCTTTGATGTTTCTCCAAGTTTTTTTAAAACTTTTGTTGGCTCCATTACGGATAACCTTCCTAGCTCCTAATGGCTTCAAAACTTCATGCTTTAATCTTGTATTTGTATTCCATCATTAAATCTATAAGTAAAATTAATGGGAACACAAAATGAGCAATTAAGCACAACAAATAGGAATGAATTCAAATGAAATAGCATATAAAAATATAGGAAAATCCATTCATATCAAATACCCCCATACTTAGGTTTTGGTCGTCCTCAGGCAAAACATTGAAATTAAGCTCAAAGACCCAAAAACATTGACTCATTTCCCATATTTCCAAGACTATATAATCACAAAAAAAGATGAGTGAGTTTCAAATATCATAACAAGAGTTCAACATTCAGTGCTTCCACTCATGATTAATCAATAAGCTTCATCTTCGAAAACCAAGCAATTTAATGGTAGACTCGGAAAATATGTTTAAGTAAAATATATCTATACGTACACTCAACACTATTCATGATCATGACAATCCATAACCTTATATATCATTTCATTTCTACATCACTATAATTCACATACAAAATCATGAATTAAAGGACTTTTCAAGGTTGGAATATGGGCAAAGGAGGTGAGATGTATTTGGTTCAAATAGTACGCAAGCCATAAAAACTAGTGAAACAAAGCAACACTTATTAAAAACTGGGTACCATCAGCTATGGTAAATGCAACATTTATATTTCACAACCTCATTCAACTCTCACACACCAACTACATGAAGCATACACCAATCCAAAGGAATCACTCATACAATTGATGCCAACAATACATCGAAACCATAAGAGTGAACCTTTTAAACTAACATCTACCTCATATTCAACATTCTCAAATATCACATTTATTAACTCTAGGAAGATGCATTAATAATGAATAACTTTGCAAACTCTTATGTACTTCTTCCTTGATAAATTTGTTTAAACAAAATTTTTTTCTTTCTTTCTTTTTCATTTTCTTTTCTTTCTTTTCTTGTGCTTTTCTCTTTTTTTCTTTCTTTTCCTTTCTTTTCTTTTTTTAAACATTAAAAGGAGCTATATTAACATTGGAATTTCAATGTTAAGGCATAATAAAACATCCCAACATTAACCAACCACACATATGTACACCCTCGCACTTGGAATTTTGTACATCCATAAACTCAACAATCACAAATGCTCCATTAACCTATGGCTTGAGTAGGACATTTGGGTAAGTTTAAATCATGTAATATGGTTGATACAAAAAGAAAGGCAAATAAGGCTTAAAGTGGGCTTATCAAAAGGAAAATGATATAATGGATAGGTTATTTAGATAATGTAGTTAGAAAAGGAAAAAATGCCTAATCATATCCCTATTAATGCATGTGATAAAAATTTGGTCTTGAATAGAAATTCAACGCAAAATTAAGATGTAAATGTCGTGAAGGTCACACATTATCAAAAGACAATGAGATTGATATGAATGTGTCAATCTAATAAGGCTCAAAATTTCACTGGCTTTATCTACCACTAGTCACTATTCTTCTAAAGATAATGCATATTAACCAATCATAAGAGTAAAAATATATGGTAAAGTTGCCATGAAATTCTGTATTCAATTCATACTCTAATTAAGAGTATATAATCTTAGAAGTAATAAAAAATAAGAAAATGTTTCTTTGTTTTAGTTTAGGGTCACTGGCTCGACTCTGCATTTTCTCCACACGTGATAAAATTGTGACCTTTAGGTGTCACATATGACTCCCCCATATAAGGTTCTCCTAGATAGGGTCTCAGTTGATGGTTTTTCATATTCAACATTTTCCATATTCATTAAATTTCAATCTTGATTAAGTCCATACACTATGGGAGGATCTCAAATGTCTCTTCGCCTTTTTCTTCTTCATTTGATTCCTCCAATCTGTTATGTAAAGGTGAAGAGTTATTCTTAAAAAAATCATGAACTCAGTACTTACCTCTGAGCTAAAAGATAGGTCTTTTTCTATTTCGAGCTCCTCCTCTTCTTCTACATAAGCAATTCGTTGAGGGTTGACCTCAAAATTCTCAAGCTCCTCATCACTTTGTAAAATTTCTGTACAAATGTCCATTGGTTACATCTCATGTTGATACATCTACTCCTCTTTGCTTTACGGTTCTAGATGATTGATATCTCCGCATTGAGGCAATGCATCTTGTTGGAATTGTAGAGCACCCTGTCGGATTTATTGTACACTTTGCTGGAATAGTTGTTGCATATTTTATTGGAAATGCTGCATATCTTGTCGAATTTGAAGATTGTTAGTAGCCATAATACTAAGAATTTCTTCTATACATGTACCTGAGTCATGTTGGCTCTCTGAATCTTGGGCACTAGACCATGTAGTTTTTGGAAATTGCCCTCCATTATGCTAGAATTGTATAGTATTTTGCTGCAATTGTAAAGTATTAGCATTCACAATATTAATCCACTTTTCCAGAGATGGCTAGAGTCGTGATAGGAAGCTTCTGGTCTGTATGAGAATTGTTGTGCATCCTGCAAACTATCATGGAAGTAATTCTAATGATTATCCTATCTATAACAAAAGTTAGGTTGATCAGTCCAAACATTGTTATAGGATTGAGAATATGAGTTATAAAAGAAATGACCTTCGTCCATATCGATTTTTTCATAAACACGAAACAAAAAATTAAAAGATAACGAAATAACTGAAAAGAAATCAATTACAAAGAAATATATAGAAAACACCAATTAAATCACAAACAAAAACTAAAACACTGTAGTCCCCGACAACGACGCCAAAATTGACATGCGCATCGTATCAGTAGTGGTGAGTCTGGGTCGATCCCACAGGGATTGTTAAGAGAACTTATAAAATGAAATCAATTGATGTTTAGGTAAATGGGATTTTGGATTTTGAAACAAAAAATAAAATGAAGCTAGACTAATAAAAACAAATTAAAGAAAACATGTGAAAATTGATAAAATTGGTGAATTCGATAGGGATATGGTTCATTGGTTCAATCTCAACCTACTCCCTAATTAAGCATATTTCATTGATTTGCTGTTCTCAAGCCTCTCTTAAAAACTATTAATCATAGGTTAATAATTAATCTGAGTTTTTCCTTAGTTTTGTTAATTAAGATATGATCATTAATTAAACCTGACCACTGAATAACCTAGGATACGGTCTCTAGATTTAATTAGGAATTAGCATTAAAAATTAGGAAAACCCATTAATCAAGGCAACAACCACATACGATGCGTCTTTTAACCTAGGTGATGTTATCACTAATGATTACGAATGGGGTATAAAGAAGTGCAGAAATTTGATTAGTGAATGGATGTTTTTATGCTCTATTTTCCTTATATTAACATGGATTTTTTTGAATGTTATGGAGATGAAATAAAATGAGTTTAAAGCCAAAGAAAAGGCTAGTGTATTGCCTTAAAATGAGAAGAAGTAAGATGACAATTTAGAGACAAAGTAAAGTTGGAAATGGAGTTAAGTGTGTGCAGAAAATTTTGACATGTAAATGGATGATTACTTGTCCTGTTTTTCTAGTATAATAATGTGTATCTCTTTGGTTGTTATAGAGATGTGATACAATGAGTTTGAAGCAAATGAAAAAGAGTATTGTGGTGTCTTAAAAATGAGGTAAATTAAGGTGATAGTTAGGAATGAAATGAAGGTGAAAAATGAAGTTGAGCATGAAGATGTTCTATTTATGTAATTATGATTAACAATCTTGTATGACGTTTTGTGGATGTTTAGAATTGTAATGGAGGTGAGAATGAAGAGAAATTGAAGTAGGAATGATAAGATATACATAAGATGGGTTAGATGTAACTTAGGGGTTGGAAATATGGAAATTTGACCCGTAAATGTCCATTGGGCTAACTTCATGTCTACTAGGTAGACATTCTCTAGAATTTCAGAGTTTCAGATTTTTTTTATGTCCCTCTGGAGGGATATACATGTCTGCTGGGTGGACATTCTCGGGATAATTACATAAATGTGCAATTTTAACCTTTATATGGCAAAATCTCTTTTTGGGGTCTTCATAGAAGTTGTCGAACTCGAAGTCCTCTTCAAAATCGTACTTGAATGACCTTAATCTGACATCCACAATGAAAGTTATACTTATTGTCCCAAATCATGTACATAGATAAAATTTTGACTTGTCAATGCTTCCCTAAGATGCGTTTAGACTTAATTAGGGTTGAATGAAGCTTAAATTGAACCTAGAATGATGCTTGGATTAAGTGACTAAATGTGTGATATTTGTGAGGTGATAATTGAGGTTACAACTTATTAAATGAATTGTTGATATTAAAGTACCAAAAGTATGAGTATAAGGGGAATGAAGATGTTCATATGATTGTAGTTGTGATTCAAAGGAGTTAAGTAATATGTATTAAGTAAAGGTGAATGAAAATTGGATATTATGAGAGCATATAACGCTAGAAAAGAAATGACAAGTGATTAACTGATGATATTAGAATAACTAAGTTCTTTGAGCTATGAACTTAAAATTAAGATTGACAAACATCAATGATGTTGTTAATGATCAAGTGATATGATTAAAGAAACATACCCAGAATAGTCAAATTAAGCATGCATCATCATTATACATTACACGTTTACATATGTGTATAATTGAATAATTATGTGATTGTGCAATTAATAATGTGTGTTCAATAGTGTATTGCAAGATGTTGATATACAGGATAGAACATCAGTATCCAGACATTTTTGAATCTTGGAAGCTAATGCTAATCTGGAGCATAGTGTGAGTCGTCCTAGATGGTCTTACTTTAAATGATTATTCTATTTAAATTCTGTATTGAATTATTATGTGAATGTGATTGTGTTGATTCTGGACAATTGATTGTCCGAGGAGTTCTATATTCGGGATTGTATTGGAAGTGCTACTTGAATGTGAATATAACTGACTATTTATTCTCAACTTCAATGTTGAATGTCGGATATTGATCTGATGAGAAATGAGAAATGTGAATTTGATGAAATATGTGATATCTAACTTGATTGTTAAATCCTGAAGAAACATGCGAATATGCATATGATTAAAAAAGTGTTTCTCAACATTTACATTCAATACCAGACCATGGTCCGATGATAAATGTATTCTGAATGTGAATATAACATGTGAGAGTGACTGATTGATCATATAAGAATGTGAAACATTCCATTACATGAATGCATGAACGAATAAAGGTTGTTGTGACCAGAGTAGCCACAGAAAAAGAGCTTAAAGCTCAGACGTCTGTGATAAGAGCCTATGACTCGATTTGTATGATAGAGCCCCGTATCCATAACAGATACTGGACAGAATGATAGAGCTCGGTATCCACAACAGATACGGGATAGTATGATAGAGCCTGGTATCCACAACAGATACGGGACAATGATAAGGGCACTGAGTCACAACAATGTATTAGGTGAATTCGAGTTTCATATACATGACATGTACATATGAATTACATGAATTGAATGACTGCAATTGAAATGTGGAATCAAATTGATTGAAAAATGCAAAAGTTTATGATCAAAGTATCTTATTGATGCTACATGACGAATTAATGAAGTGATGTGAATTATGTGATTGCATGAATTGCATGTGTTATGTGATTGAGTGATCCATCGAGGATGGTCCACTCACTGAGTTCGCAAAACTCATCCCAATTTGCAACATATTTTTTTCAGGCTCAGAGGAGACACCCAGTTAAATCAATTGGCGTCTAACCACTGCATATAGATAAAGGATAGAGGTCGGGGTCAATTGGCATCTACATTTATACTTCATTATTTTGTATTAAATTGTGTACTCACAAGTACTGTTCAATGTGTATGTGAATGATTATGTAATAACTTTATGACTAAAAAATGTTTTGTATTTATATTGGGCCCAGATGATTACTGAAATTATACAATGTGTATATTGTTTGCGACAATTATGATTGAAATTTGGCAATGTTTTAAATAATATGGGCCATTAATAATTATTGGTTTTCTGAAACATGCGTGTGATGTTTGAAAAAAATAAAATAAGATTTGCAATGAGTTCTCTTTGACTGCTCTAACGCACCACTTTCACAGGATGTGTGTCCGAATATCTTTAGGATGTACAGATATGTGCTCGGTGGAAGTGGGGTGTTACAATTTGGTATCAGAGCCCTGGCTTAGTGTCTTACATAGGCATTTTTCAAAATATGTGTCAGAATACATGCATCATTACATGTCATAATAGGCGTTAGTAGCTAATCCCCAGTCTGAGTTGCATTTACATGAGTCACACGCATTTACATTCATTGAAAGTTGAGTTGTTAGAAGCAATTAAAAGGATGATGATCTATCAAACTGTGATAAAATGAAAGTTGTGGATATTTAGAAAGGAGAAATAGTATATGGTTTGATATGATAAATGAAGATTCAATGCATTTGTATTTGTGAGTGTGTCATTGAATATGACATTAATAATGTATTGTGAGGATATATCCTTGAACGTAATATATATATGAATAAATTGTCGAGGACTGATTGAGGAAAGTAGAGATCTAAGTAGAAATGACGAGATTTAAAGTGTATATGAAAAGTCAAAAGAAAACAAAAAAATTATTATGACATTGAGAAGTTGAACTTGGAATTGAAATGGTTGACTGACTGAAGTAACAAGAGTTATGATTCAATATAAGAATGTGTCAGTGGAATAGAGATCAGAACTTCATGATGATTATGCTTCTATAATTCTGAATTGACTAAGAATATACTTAAATGACAGAGAAAAGAAATAATTGACAATGAGATACGTAGAAGTCCATGAGGTTAAGTTGATTTGTTATTGTGAATACATATTTGATATTGTGATCACCTTGACAAGTGATATTATTAAGCACATATGTAATATATACTTGGAGATGATATAGGAGGTGACCTATGATTTATTAATTGTTCTTA
>JAOSBN010036270.1:0-15827 GCA_027563595.1 Erythroxylum suave
AAAGAGTAGCAGAAGAGGGTCGGGGGGGGGGGGGTTGGGTAAAATTAGATACAAATTTTTTTTTGCCGATTAGTCCTCGGAGTTTTTAAAATTTTCAAAATTTTCCAGAATGTTGGGCATCGACCGATACCCAACGGAAACCCCCGGTACCGGCCGGTATTTATGGCCAGTACCGAGGTTGAGATCCGAATTCCGTTCTCTGGCCGGAACGGAACGGATCTCATATCTCTGATGTGCGGTTGATATTTTTCTTATAGGTATTTTTATTGAGAAAAGAAAGAATGGATTATAAAAGTTACAATTAATTTAGGATCTTTACCCAAAAACAAAAAACTGCGGGGGTGGGTGGGGGTTATTATTAAGGGACCACTTTACATTAATTGCCACCTAACACCCTCTTCTTCATCAATTCCTTCTTTCTTCTCTGTTTTTCTTTCATTTTCAAGCCAACTTTCTTTATTTTTAACGCTCAAATCACCTATTAAACACTAAATCATCAACCTATGGTTCCTAAACTCACCGTATCAACAAACAGTTTAGGAAAAGATGAAGAAAAGGTATATAGGTATTCTTGATAAATAGTACCTGAAAAGTTAATGGAGTTTTTGTTGTTTTTAGTACATGATTTTGGTATTGTTGCATGCATTAAAGAGTAAAATGCATGAAATTGAATTTGTTGTGCAATATTATGAAGATAAAGAAGATGAATTGAAGGAGAGAGAGAAAGAGAATGAATAAGGAATTAATGGTGAAATTGAAGTTTATGGAAGCTTAATTTGAAGATTTGGACATCAATTTGGATGTGTTCTTGCAATTCTATTTTTCCTAAAAAATTGTGTATTATTTAATTTAGGGTTCTTAAGATAAAATTAAGGGATTATGAAATTGTTGTTAAAAATATTTAATTAGATTGTAAATGAAGTAGTATATGTGATTAATTTAGATTTTGGGCTTATAATTTGTATATTCCCCAACTAGCATGCACGTGTTGAATTTGGAGACTTGATATACATGTTATTTTTTGACTAGTTGGTAAGATGAATATATCTTGAATGTTATATGAACTAAATTAAAACCAAAAATGGAAAAAAAGACATTATGGAGTGACATTTACTTTGGCTGAATATAGAATAGCTTGAATTGGCTATTATGAGTGTTTATCATTAAATTTCAATGGAATGTAATTAGATTTACCCCTAGTAAAATAGATAGGAATTGGAGGAATGTGATTAGGTTGGCATGTCAATTAGGGAGTTAGCAATATTGTGTCACTGTATATGTTACTGGACTGTATGGCTCTAAGAGTTTAATCTTGATATGTAAATATTAAAAAAAACTGTATGGTTTAAAGAACCCAATCCCGTATTTTAAAATCCCACTTATTCGGCTAGGCAATACAGTTCCGTTAGATTTTACTTTAGGGTAATTATATATATGTATATACATGACTAATGATTAAGGAGCTATATGTGTGTGTGTGTGTGAGGAAGACTTGTCAAAAATTGTCGATGGTCCTTTCGATTGAGTGCAAGATGGTAGCGATCCTTTCTCGAAAGAATTGTATAGGAATCATCCTCGGGGGAACTTCTCACTAGATGTGAAAGACTATATATATATATATCGAAGTCTTCCTTATACACACACACACACACATATATATAGAGTTCCTTAATCATTAGTCATGCATGTGTGTGTGTGTGTGTGTGTGTGTGTGTTGTGTGTAAGGAAGACTTATCGAAAACTGCCAACAGTCCTTTTGATTAAGTGCAAGATGGTAGCGATCCTTTCTCGAAAGAATTGTACGGGAATCGTCCTCGGGGGAACTTCCCGCTAGATGAGAAAGACTGGGAGCGGAGATCCATTTGGGGATACAAGGACCTGACTTAATCTCAAAAGAAAAGAGTTTCAGTATCACTCTTCACCAAGTTATAGTAGTAATTACAACTATTAATAGTATAGTAGGGTTGAAACACCAGACTGCCCGCCCCTTTCTTTCAAGTAGGCCACTTTTTTCAGAACACAATCTGGGTCAAAACAGCTGATTGGAAACATCGGGTAACAAAAGGATTGGCAGCTTTTAGGAAAATAATCTAGCATTTCAATCCAACCATTTCATTATTATTTACACAATTTGAAGATTTAGGAAGCATCGTGCTACAGGAGTGGTATAAGACAAAACTTTTACAAAGGGTGGAAAAGGCGCTCATTCTATAAGATTTATATATATATATTTGGCTCAAAGTAAAATCCAATGGAATTGTCTTGCCGAGCCCTGCATCATTATATATGTTACCGAACTGTATGGCTCTGAGAGCTCAATCTTGATATATAATTATTAAAAAAAATTGTATGATTATGAGAATCTAGTCCCGTATTTTAAAATCCCATTTATCCGGCTCAGAAATTCAATTATGTTGGATTTACATACACACACACACACACACACATACATACATACATACATACATACATACATACATACATACATACATACATACATACATCTATTTTAATAATTCATATCTAATTTCACAACGATGTAATTATATGTGTGTGTGTCTATATATATATATATATATATAATTACATCGTTGTGAAATTAGATATGAATTATTAAAATAGATACATATTTGTATTTCGTACCTTGATTTTAAATGCTTATTTATGTTTAGAAATAAATGAAGATATTTACATCTGAAAAATATCATATATTATGTATGTTATGGTTGAATGAATTGAATTGAATGAGAAATGAAATTGCTTGAACAATACTAAGCCTATAGCTTAGCGTTATATATATATATATATCATATCTAATTTCACAACGATGTAATTATATGTATATGGTTTGACCTCGAAGGTGGTTTCACCAATAACCTTTGTCCAGGTTCTAAGGATGTTGGTGCTCCAAACCAGAATTTACCCAGGGCTTCTAAGATATAAATAGAACATTACAAGACAGAAGAAGCAGTGTTTGTAGAGCCTTTCACATCAACCACATCCCGAAACCATAGAGCACTATTGAGAGATTTGAGGAAGGAGACAAAGGAAGAGAGACATGGAGATAAAGCTTGATGTGACATACTTCCTGAAATAGGTGCGACGACGTGGAATGCATGCTGCGCCAAAGATATCTCGATAGGAAAGGGGAAGAAATAGGAGTACTTTGCCGCAGCGATGTGGAATGCACGCCGGGGCGAAGATATCCCGACAAAATCACAAAAACTAGGGGGACTTTGCAGCAGCATAAGTAGCCTGAACTAAAAAAGATAGACAAACACATCAAGGTACCTAAAAAACATAACATTTAAGCTCAAAGACTTATACTAACCTATAAAAACACTTAAACATGTAAATTAATAAAATTTTAACCTAAATACAAACTAAACACTCAATTTAACACTTTATATTAACAAAAACGTGGGTTTAACAAGTGGTGTGGTAAGTGACACATGTCACTTGGCATATGTCACTTTCTTATGGTTTCTAATGGGTCCTCTTTATATATATATGTATGTATGTATGTATGTATATATAATTACATCATTGTGTAATTAGATATGAATTATTACAATAGTTACAGGTTTGTATTTCATACCTCGATTTTAAATGCTTATCTATGTTTAGAAATAAATAAAGATATTTACATTTGAAAAATATCATATATTATGCATGTTATGGTTGAATGAGAAATGAAATTGCTTGAACAATACTAAGCCTATAGCTTAGCGTGTGGATTTTCTTTTTGCGCGTAGGGTTTTGAAAAGAATTAGAAGAAAGTTGTAGTGGATCTCCTATAAGACAAGAGTCACATAAACGATCTCGGAAGACTTGGAGGTCGATGTACTACAAAATGTTATTTTTGTTTTTGGTTATGATATGTTCACATAAAGAACTGAGGGATTACATAATTTTATTGTGAATTATATGTGAAAGTTATGTATGAAATTTGGTTTAGATGAGTTGAAATGTATTGGAAGATGGGTAAATTATTTTGTGAAGGAGTTTGACATGGAGATGGATAGTTGAGTAGCTTGCATGAGAAGTGAATTGAATTTTCTTGTAGAAGGTTTTAAGAAAATATACAGGAAACTCTGTCAAAATTTTTATCAAGTGAATAGTAATTGCTAGAATAATGAGGTTTTAAGTAGAAAATGTTACAGTTCGAAGTATTAGAAATTTAAGAATGTGGTAACACTCAGTATGTCGATTCCATTATCATGTATGAGGTGTTACATGTGGTGGTATTAGAGCTCGGTTTAGGCGATTTTGGGGCTATAATTGTGTACATGCCAAAAGGACTATATGAGAATATCATGTGGCGCCAAAAGGACTATATGAGAATATCATGTGGCTCTAATATCGATCCACCCTTTCTATCTGCTATAGACTGAAGAATGGAACCATGCACTCTGGAAGCCGCCGAGGGAGAGGAGGAAAGTCATGCCTCAGTTATTGATATGGATAGGGGCATAGCGGGGCCGCTAGCATAACTCGTACCATAACTTGCTGGTCAACCTATTCCCAACCCCGCAGAGTTTTTCCAAAATATGGTGGACTATATGAAACAACAGATGGTTGCCACACTTCCTGTACAGCCACAACCACCTCTTCCACTACAGAAGCTTACATTAGAGAAATCCAAGAGGTTGGGAGCAAAGGATTTTATGGGGGAGTCATCACTTACTGCTCCAGGGGTTGAGTTTTGGTTAATCAAGATAAAGAGAATTTTTTATCTTCTCCATTACACACCAGAAGAGCGATTGGAGTATGCAGATGGTCTTCTTCAGGGACCAGCATATCAGTGGTGGGAGTCCATTAAAAGGCTTGTTTCACCATATAATCTTACTTAGGAGTACTTTTTGTCGCAATTTGTAGATAAATATGTAAGGGAGGCTTATAAGGATGAGAAGAGGGATGCATTGTAGCACCCCATTTTCTTAGGGCATATTTCCAAACATACCAACGGTACTTGAGAACATACTCTACAAAAGTAGCACACTAGGACAATCATTCGTACTCATTGCAAATTTTTCATGCATCATAAAAATCATTACAAATTCACAATGAATTTGAATTCAAGCAATAATATATTTTTATTGCAACTGAAGCTCACTTTGGCTTGTTACATTCATAAATATACTCAGTCATGAATGTAATTACACTTTACAATTCACATAAATATTGTACAATATTTGCAGAATACAATTCAAAAAAATAAAAAAAATCACTAAAGACTTGTGCAGATGCAACTGATCCTAATCCCTATCTCATGTTTGATTTCAGTGGCTATACTCCAATTTGTTTAACTGGGTATCCCGTGAACCTGAAAGACAATGTTGTAATTTTGGTGGTTTTTGTTAATTTAGTGAGCAGACCATCCTTGATGGCTCACTCATATCACATAACACAAATAGTTCACAGACAATTCACATCATCACATAAGGCATATCACTTCACTAATCATCATAAAACACTAAACATCATCTTTGTTCACTTATTTCACATTTCACATTCAGAATCATTCAAACTATTTATTTCGATCATTTAAACATACATATTGAATGTATATAAATGCACATGTGACTCACTTTCAATTATTACTTTGTTGTGACCGAGTACCTGTAACTGTCCTGTATCTATTGTGGATACTGAGCTCATTAATAACTTTCCTGTATCCGTTGGGGATATCGGGCTCATTATACATAGTGAACCTTTGGCTCTTAATCACATTATGAGCGATAAGCTCGTTTTCGGTGGCTACTCCAATCACAACTGTCTTTATCTTATCATGTAATGAAATGCATCACATATATTTAATCAATCACTTGTATTCAATTTTTCACATTCACATTCACATTTTTCATCGGACCTAAGTTCGGCATTCAACAATTAAGTTGAGTACACTTATTTCCTCCCCATTTACGTTCAATGAAGCACTTCCAATACATTTACAGTTTATCAAACTCCTCAGACTATTAATGTCCGAAAATCAACACATTCATATCAATAATAATTCAATACAGAAATTTAAACAGAATAAACAATTAATGTGAAACCATCTAAGTCGACTCACAGTACGTTCCAGATTAAAATTTGCTTCTATGATCTAGAAATGTCTGAATGCTAACATTCAGTCCTGTGTATCAACTTCATGCAATACACACATTGTACACACATTACTAATTTGCACAATCACATAAACATTTAATTATACACATATGTATATGTATGCTCAATTTGACTATTCTAGGTATTTATCCTTTATTCGCATTTCTTGGTCATTTAAGCATCATCATTTGTATGTATCAAGATTGCAATTAGGTTTTTATATCAAAAAACTTAGTTAATCTAATATCATAATTCAATCATTCCCCATTTCTTTTCTAGCTTTGTAAGATCACATAATATCCAAGTTCTCATTCAGTCTTACTTGATATACATTGCTCATTTCCTTTGAATATCATAATTCAATCATTCATCATTTCTTTTTTAGCTTTGTAAGATCACATAATATCCAAGTTCTCATTCACTCTTACTAGATAGACATTGCTCATTTCCTTTGAATCACATTAGCCTTTATAAGTTCACTTTTATTTCTAAAATCTCTCTAAACTTCCAGAATTTGTCTCATTGATACCAATCATCTATGCTTAAGTTATAACCTCAATTATCACCCTAAACATATCACACATTTAATCATTCAATCTATCATCAAATTAAGTTCATTTTAAGCTTAATTCAAGCCTAAATGAATTATAGGAAAGTATCCTAGCATTTTTTGTTTCAAACATCACATAAAAGAAGGAGAATTCATGTTTTTGGCCATTCCAGACGTTGCCTATGATCGTGACAGAAACAATTTCTTTTGCCCATGATTGTGGCCTACCCCATTTTTCTGCACTTTTCCAGATTCCTCACTATTTACTTACTATATTCAACACCTTACGCATAATTCATCATTCCTAGCTTAATTCTTGATCATTTTCATCTCCATTTTGACTCAAAAAAATCCATCAAACACATCATACATTATTGTTCATCAAACATACAAAATAGAACATTAATGTATACATACATTCATCAATGTTTAAGCTCACATTCTACTTCATTATCAACTTCACTTTATCTCTAAACTATCACCTTATTTATTCTCTTTTCAAGACACTACACTTGCCTTTTCTGTAACTTTAAACTTATTCCATTTTTGTCTATATATTATAATTCACATTTCTCATATACCCAAAATAGAACATGTTTGTATCTTTCTTTCTTTCTCATTTATACACTCATCCATTGATATAAAACAGGTCATATACACATATCTTTATTCATAGATTATCAATTATCATTCAAACACCAATTTTATTGTAATCATCCATAAAACAATATATAATCTATTATTTGTCATTTATGTGAAAACAGAACATATAAATATATATTTATTCTTCAATGCTCATCACTCATTCATCAATTTTTTTACACACTCTCTCACACCATTTACTCTATCAATCATTCCTCAAACTATTACTCATCATAAACACAAAAATATGACATGAATATGTCTATTTATTCTTCCACAACGTGGTACAAAATCCACTCCATTTTCATTATCATTTTAATCTAAAAAAAGCATCATATATGTCTTATTTACAACAACCCATGAAGATTTAAGAGCTACTTACTTGATTAGCTCCACTCTTCTTAAAAAATCACCATGAAACCCTAGCCCCCTCCAACTCACACGATTTTCACCATTGTAGGGAGGAAAATGTTGGCTTTCATCATCAAGATGAAGGCATGAATATATGGAGTGGCAAGGTGAAGAATAATAGAAAGGCTTAATGTTGATGATTGGAGAGAAGAGAGGTTCATGGAGGGAAGAAAAGAAGAAGATGAAGAACAAATGAAGAGAGAACTTTAGCCAAAGAAATAAAATGAAAGACCCAAAATGGTTGTCTTTCAATTAAGCTCTACGTAAGTGAGGTGTGTAGCAAGGCAAGTGACACTTGTCATTTGCCACAAGTCACCACCTTGTGGTCTCCATTTGGTCCTTTAAATAGCTAGTCCAATTGTCTCCAATTTCTAATCAAATTGTCTCCTAATTTTCTATGACACTTGTCATTGAATCCTAATGTCACTTATCAATAATTTCTACTGTCATTTGACACTTAATTCTACTGTCATTTATTGATTGTCTTGCCACTTGACTTTTTCCTAGTCCAAAAATACTCATAAATATCCCAAATTTTCACCAAAAATTATAAATCAACAATTATACTCACCAAATCAATTTTCAAGGAAAAATATTCACTATTCACATCATAATCACTTTATACAAATCTTTTATACTCGAAAAATATCAAATGAGTGCATGACTAGTCATTGAAATGTGTGCAAATATCAATAATCACGTGTGTGTATGCTTATACCTGTGATATGCATGTAAATGCAATGCACCTTACGTATTCTCTATGCTTTTTCTCATGTATCTTGGTTTATGATCCTATGTCCTAACCCATATTGTGGAAACGGGATGTTACATGCATTCCTTTATTTGAAACAAGGTATAGGACAGTATCGGAATATTAGAAAGAGTTTGATAAATTGAGTATGTATGTGAAGAGATTAATTCCTGCAGGGGTAGATAAGTGTAAAAGAATTGAAGTAAGCCTCTACCATGACATTAAAAAATTCCTTATTACACTACAGATTAAGGATTATAGAGAGATGATGAAAGCAACCTTGAGGATTGAAAATGTTAATATTAACGAAAAGAAATGGAGAAATAGGCGATAACAGAAGACGATCATCCTTCTCAGTCAATAAGAAGTAAAAGGGTTCAAGGTCTCAGACTCTAGCACAAATACAAGTATCCTACCACTAATCGGGGCAGAGTTAAAGATCAATGGTTAGGACAAGACTGTTGGCCCCATTTATAGCTAGTATAGTAGGTGGGTCAGGATGTGAGATAGTTACCCCATGTGATCATTGTTGGAAGAAACATAGTGGATAATGTTGGAAGGTGATGGGAGCATGCTTATAATATGGATCTATGAAGCATTTTCGAAAAGATTGCCCTGGTAGACGGTATTAAACAGTTAGTCAAGTAGAGGGACCAGTTCCAACAACTCTAAGGGGGAGAGGTAGAAGCACGGGAGCTAGTTCTGGTGCTAGTGGTCAGAGATTAGTATCGGAGATAGTTGTTGGATCTAATACCCGTGCTCTAGCTCATGCATATGCTATGCGGGCTTATGATAACTAGGATAGCCCAGATGTGAAGGTACTTTTACTATCTTTGATATTTCTATTCATGCATTGATAGACCTAAGATCTACACATTCTTATATATATATGTCATTGCCTGAAAATATAGGGTTACTTGTTGATACTCTTGAACATGATATTTGAGTTACAAATCCTTTAGGTTATAATGTGGTGGTAAATAGGTCTACAAGAATTATCCGTTAAGAATACAAGGTTATGAATTTCCTAGTGATTTGATTTAACTACCTTTCCTTGAATTTGATGTGATCCTTGGTATAGAATGACTATTTAGACATCATGTAGTAATTAGATTGTCATCTTAAAAGATTCACTCTTAGAACAGTTGATATTAATGAGATCACAATTATTGGCAAAAGGTTAAAATTTCCCTTGAATGTTATATTAGTGATCGTATAAAAAAGGCTTATTAGAAAGGGGTGTATAGCCTACTTAGCTTGTGTTCTTGAAGCTGAAAAGAATGATCCTAAAATTTAAGATATCCCAACTGTATTTGACTTCTAGGATGTATTTCCTGAGGAGTTGCCAAGGTTAACACCAATAGAGAAGTTGAATTTTCTACTGATATGATACTTGGTATAACACTAGTATCTATTACACTATATCAAATGGCACCCGTACAACTTAAGGAATTGAAAAGTCCAACTACAAGAACTTCTTAAGAAGGTTTTATACACCCTAGTGTTTCTCTTTAGGGTGTACCTGTGTTGTTTGTCAAAAAGAAATACGGGTCTCTTAGGCTATATGTGGATTACAGACAACTGAATAAAGTAAAAGTGAAGAATAAATATCCATTGCCTAAAATAGATAACCTTTTTAATCAGTTTAAAGGTGCATGTGTTTTCTCTAAGATTTATCTGAAATCAAGATATTACCAGTTGAGAGTAAAGGAAGAAGATGTCCCAAAGACAATTTTTGAACGAGATATGGGCATTATGAATTTTTAGTGATGCCTTTTGGACTCACAAATGCTTCAGTAGCCTTTATGGATCTTATGAATCGTATTTGCCATCCTTACTTGGAACAATTTGTGATAGTCTTCATTGGTGATATCTTAGTTTATTCTAAAAACCTAAAAGAGTATAATGAGCATCTGAGAATTATTTTGCAATTTTTGAGGGATAAAAAACTTTATGACAAGTTCAGTAAATGTGAATTTTGGCTTAATGAAACCTCTTTCCTTGGTCATATCATATTAGTAGAAGGGATTAGAGTTGATCATAAGAATATCAAAGCCATTGTAGAATGAAAGCCACCTAGGAATGTTACAAAAATTAGAATTTTCTTAAATTTGTAGGATATTATAGAAGATTTGTTAAGGGATTCTCCATAATCACAACACCTTTGACCAAGTTACTTAAAAGAAAGCAAAATTCATGTGGAGTGACAAATGTCAGGAAAGTTTTGAGAAGCTAGAGGCTATATTCGCTAAAGCACATGTTCTTAGGAGAGACTTCGTGATCTACAGTGATGCCTCACATAACAGGCTTAGATGTGTACTCATGCAAGAGGAAAAGGTAGTTGCTTATGCTTCTAGGCATCTTAAGCCTTACAAAAGGAACTACCCAACCTATGATTTAGAGTTAGAAACCATAGCCTTTACTTTGAAGATTTGGAGGCATTGATTATATAGAGAGAAATGTTATATTTACACATATCACAAAAGTCTTAAATATTTACCTACATAGAAAGAGTTAAACTTAAGGCAAAGAAGATGGATAGAGTTAATTAAAGATTATGATTGCATCATTGACTATGATCTAGGCAAAGTAAATGTTGTAGCTGATGCTCTTAGTATGAAATCATTATCAGCTTTAAAAGAAATAAATGCTATATTATCGGTAGCTAGTGATGAAGCCATTGTAACAGAGTTGAGGCTCAAACCACACTTGTTACAATAAGTCAAGGAAGTGCAGAAACAAGATGAAAAGCTAGTTACCATTCTTAAACAAATTTAGGAGGGGAAAGATATTGAATATGTAATCAAAGAGGATGACTATTTGTATCACAGAGATAGAATTTGTGTCCTTAATGATAATAAGTGGAAAAAGAACATCATAAAGGAAGCCTATAGCAATTCATATGTTGTGCACCCAGGAAGTACTAAAATGTACCAAGATTTGAAGACATATTTTAGGTATGAAGAGAGACATTGCAGATTATGTTACCAAGTATCTTACATGCCAACAAGTAAAAGCAAAACATCAAGTTCCGTTAGGTTTACTTCAACCAATAGCAATACCTAAATGGAAATGGGATCGAATCACAATGAATTTTGTGTTTGTTTTGCCTCAAACTAGGAAGAAACACAATGTCGTATGAGTGATTGTAGATAGATTAATCAAGTCAGCTCACTTCGTATTTGTCAAAACTTATTACCAACTCTTAAAGTGTGCAGAATTTTACATCAGTGAGATAGTACGGTTGTATGGAGTATCATCTTTTATCATATTAGACCGGGATCCAAGATTCACCTCAACAGTTTAGAAGAAATTATATGAAACCTTGGGTACTAAGCTGAATTTTAGTACAGCTTCTCATCCTAAAACGACTGGACAATTAGAAAGGTTGATTCAGGTGTTAGAAGATATGCTTAGGAGTTGTTACCAATTTTAAAGGAAGTTGGGATGAACACCTCCCATTGATTGAATTTGCATACAATAATAGCTATCAAGTAAGCATACAGATGGCACCGTATGAGGCTCTTTATGGTAGAAAGTGCAAAACACCCTTATGTTAGACAAAACTTAGTGAAAACAAGATCGTGGGTCCAAAATTGATAAAGGAAACCGAGGATAAGCTGAAAATTATAAAGGAAAGCTTGAAAGCTACTTCTGATTGCCAAAAATCATATGTAAATTTCAAGAGAAAGGACATTGAATATATTTTATGTGACAAGGTTTTCTTGAAAGCTTCATCATGAAAGAAAGTGTTTCGATTTGGTAAGAAGGGTAAGTTAAGCCCTAGATTCATTGGTTCATTTGAGATCACTGAACATGTGGGACCAATGGCCTACAGATTAGCATTGCCACAAGATATGGAAAAGATTCATGATGTCTTCCATTTGTCTATGTTAAGGCAATATTGGTTTGATCTATCACACATTATAAAAACTGCATATTGAAATACAACCAAATCTAACTTATGAAGAGAAGTCGGTGAATATTCTAGCAAAAGATACAAAACATCTAAGAAACAAAATGGTTCCACCAGTGAAAGTACTATGGATGAACCATGAGGTTGAGGAAGCTAAATGGGAACTGAAAGAAACCATGAGAAAGTCTTATCCATGACTATTTGACAAGGGTAAATTTCGAGGCTGAAATTTTATTTTAGATGGGAAGAATTGTAATGCTCCAAAAATCTCGATTTCATGGATAGTGATTTTTAGGTCGTGAATAGTATATCCCAAGGTGAATAGTGACACCTGGGACTGAAACTATGTTTTATTTTAATTGGCATCAGATAATATTGTTTAAGAATACCCCGAAGATTAAATTAGAGATCAAAACGAGTTCATTTTGAAGGTTTTACCAAGAGTTTACCATTGGTCAAAGTTTGAATCGAGAAAGAACAAATTCAAACCCAAAAATAATAATGAAAAATAAATAATATTAATTAAGGTCTTTATGTGAGGTTGATATTTTTTATGGGTATTTTTATTGAGAAAGAAATAATGGATTAAAAGTTAAAGTTAATTTTGGATCGTTACCTGGAAGTTATTAAGGGACCACATGACATTAATTGCCAACTAACACTCTCCTTTTCATCAAAGATAGCTGAGAACAAGCTTCCTCCTTTTTTCTCCATTTTTCTTTCATTTCAAGCCAACTTTCTTTATTTTTAACCATCAAATCACCTATTAAATACTACATCATTAACCTAGGGTCCCTAAACTCACCATATCAACAAAATTTTGGGAAACGATGAAGAAAAGGTATATGGGTATTCTTGATGAATAGTACTGAAAAATTTACAACATAAGTTGAAGGAGTTTTTGTTGTTTTTAGTTCATGATTTTGGTATAGTTGCATGCATTAATTAAAAAAATGTATGAAATTGAATTTGTTATTCAATATTATGAAGATAAAAAGATGAATTGAAGGAGAGAGAGAGAGAGAAAGAGAAGGAATAAGGAATTAATGGTGAAATTGAAGTTTGTGGAAGCTTAATTTGAAGATTTGACATCAATTTAGTATGTGTTCTTTCAATTCTATTTTTCCTTAAAAATTGTGCATTAGGTAATTTGGGGTTATTGAGATAAAATTGGAGATTTATGAAATTGTTGTTAAAAATATTTAATTGGATTGTAAATGAAGTAGTATATATGATTTTGGAGATTTGATATACATATATTTTTTAACTAATTGGTATGATGAATATATCTTGAATGTTATATGGGCTAAATTAAAGCCAATAATGGAAAAAAAAAAGACATTGTAGAGTGACATTTACTTTGGCCGAATATGGAATAGCTTAAATTGGTTATTATGAGTGTTTATTTTTAAATTTCAATGGAATGAAGTTAGATTTGCCCCCTACTAAAATAGATATGAATTGGAGGAATGTGATTAGGTTGACATGTCAATTAGGGTGTTAGCAGTACTGCATCATGATATATGTTATCCGACTGTATGGTTCTGATAGCTTGGTTATGATGTAAGATATTTGATTTGTATTATGAACTGTATGGCTCTGAAAGTGCAGTCTTGATATGTAAATATTAAAAAAAAATGTATGGTTTCAAGAACCAGGTCCCACATTTTAAAATCCCACTTATCCGGCTCTGCAATACAATTTCGTTGGACTTTACTTTGAGGCAATTACTATATATATATATATATATATATATATATATGCATGACTAATGATTAAGGAACTTCAAGTGAAAATAGTAATTGATTGTAAATTAAATTGACAATTTATCATCATTGTGTAATTAGATATGAATTATTAAAATAAATACATGTTTGTATTTCATAAATTGATTTTAAATGCCTATTCATGCTTAGAAATAAATGAAGATATTTATATTTAAAATATATTATATATTATGCATGTTATGGTTAAATGAATTGAATTGAACAAGAAATGGAAATTTTTGAACACCACTAAGCCTATAGCTTAGCGTGTGGATTTTCTTTCCGAGTGTAGATTTTGAAGAGAATTAGAAGAAAGTTGTGGTGGATCGACTACAAAACAAGAGTCACATAGAGGATCTCAAAAGACTTGGAGATAGATGTACTACAAAATGTTAATTTTATTTTTGGTTATGACATGTACACATAAAGAAGCAAAGGATTACTTATTTTCTATTGTGAAATATATATTAAAGTTATGTATGAAATTTGGTTTAGATAAGTTGAAATGTATTGGAGGACGGATAAATTATTTTGTCAAGAAGTTTGACATGGAGATAAATAGTTGGGTAGCTTGCATAAGAAGTGTATTGAAGTTTCTTGCAGGAGGTTTTAAGTAAATATGGAGGGAACATTGTCAAAATTTTTATAAAGTGAATAGTAATTGCTAGAATAATGAGGTTTTAAGTTGAAAATATTGTAGTTCAAAGTATTATGTATTTAAGAATATAATAACACTCGGTATGTCGATTCCATTATCGGGTATAGGGTGTTACAATAATGATGATGTACCCTCTTCTTCAAATTCTTATGATGATAATGAGAATTGTGATGTTAATCTTTCATATGATAAGTTAGTTGAATATTTAAAGGCCATGAATATAAGAGGAAGAAAAGATCTTCCAAGTGTAAATATGTTCAAAAATTCTTAAATGTATGCATAATTGAAAAGGAAAAATTGAAATGTGATATACATGACATGATAGAGGCCAAAAGTATGGTTGTTACCAGAAATAAAGGTGATGTTTATCATATAAGAATAAGTCATTGAAGAAGGATATCACCCTTAAAGAACTATTATCTAAGGTCACTTTAGGAAGTGAAAAACTGAATAACATACTTGAACACCAAAAGAGTTCTAACGATAGGAATGGAATTAGTTTCAATTCATCATCTAGTACCAATAGAATCTTTGTCAGAAGAAATCATTTACATGATTATGCTTTGGATAAAGCATCATATGAGAATATTGTATCTTCTAAATTTGTACAAATATCACAATGAGAATATTGCATATTCTAAATTTGTACAAAGATCACATACTTATCTGTCATCTTGTAAGTACAAAGCAAAAGAAAATTTTCATGTATTCATATATAGGTCGCATATTTAGACCTGGAGGGGATAGTAATCAAGGCAAAAAAAATTAGTATAATTTATACGCAAGGTCATCCCAAAAGAACATATAAGAACCTTCTTTATCATATAAGTCGTTGTTCGTCAAAATGTCATAAAACATGCTCACAACGATTATATCTCCCATTATAAGTATGAGGGATACATGCTACCATTCCAATTCATGTGCAAGACCTTATAATCATATAAGAAGACCTTCTAATTCTCCATATATCTAAAAAAGAGCACCATATCACTTACGTGATATGGTGCTCTTTTTTAGATATA
>JAOSBN010036280.1:0-15827 GCA_027563595.1 Erythroxylum suave
GATTATGTGCTTATTTGCATTATTTATTAATTGATGCAAATATTAGAGTTTTTGATTTAATGCCTTAAGATAATGTTAGTGATCATATAATTTTAATTAATTGGGAGTAGCCACAACATCTCAAATTAATTAAGATTATATATTTAGTTTTAAGATGACCTTAATACATTAATTGTAATTAATCGTATGTGATATAATAAAATCTACTCACATGAATTTTATTATATTTGTATGATTAATTAGGATAAAAATATGGGATTATATTTCTTAATTTACCCACAGGAATTAAGAAAAGGAACATAATTCAATAGTTTTATCATACCGTTTTGGATGAATCCATAGGCAAGTCTTATGTCACTAGATTTATCTGTTAAATGCATGATTTACATTGGTAAATCATGAATTATTTTTAGCCTTTAACTATGTATATAACAAGCTCATAATTTATTTCTTAATTTGCAGTTACTCAGACAGTCAGTACTTATGATATTAAGTGTGATATTCCCGAATTAAGAGGTGATAACTATAAGATCTAGAAGGAGAGATTTCTGCTTCATTTAGACTGGATGGACATAGACTATGATATTAGGAAGAACGAACCATCGAATATGACTGATACCAGCACTTCAGAAGCTGTTGCTCTGTATGAAAAATGGGAGAGGACTAATCACCTCTCCGTGATGTTTATAAAGACAAAGATATCTGCTGGTATTCGTAGTTCTATCAAACAGCATAATAATGTCAAAGATCTATTGAAGGCCATTGATGAGCAATTCGCTACATCCGATAAGGCCCTTGCCAGTACTTTAATTATGCAGTTGTCATCTTTACGACTCACTGGAATAAAGGGCGTACATGATCATATCATGCGTATGGGGGACATAGCGGCTCAGCTGAAAGCGCTGGAAGTTTTAATATCGGAATCTTTCCTGGTGCATTACATTCTGTGCACTCTACCTCAACAATATGGGCCTTTCAAGATTTCTTACAACACACATAAGGACAAGTGGTCGATTAATGAGCTATTGACCATGTGTGTACAAAAAGAGGAAAGGTTATTGATGGAAGAGGGTGAAAGGGTCAATTTGACTGTTTTAAGAAAGAAGAGACAGGATGATATCAAGGGCAAGGGAAACAAGGGAAAAGATAAAATTCCCCTTCAGTCCGATATAAAGAAACTGTCTAAGTGTTTCTTCTGCAAGAAGAAGGGACACATGAAGAAAGATTACGTTAAATTCAAGATCTGGATGGACAAGAAAGGTACTCAACTTTCATTCATTTGTTATGAATCTAATATGGTTAATGTTAATCATAACACGTGGTGGATTAACTCTGGTTCTACAATCCATATTTCAAATACTTTATAGGGTATGCAAAACCTAAGGAAGCCGGTGGGAAGTGAACAATTCATCTATTCATGAAGTAAGATGAGTTCACATGTGGAAGCTATCAGCACTTGTAATTTGGTCTTGAGCAGTGGTTTTATTTTGTGTTTGGAAAAGACGTTTTATGTTCCAAATTTCTCTAGAAATTTGATTTCGAAATCAAGACTTATACCATTTGGTTTTCCCTTTAACTTTTCAGATTCTGGTTTCAGTCTACGTAATGGATCTAAAGTTATTGGTTATGGTCAATTAAATGATGGTCTTTATTCCATTCAATTACAAAATAAGGATACCTATAGTTCAATGCATGTCACTGCTGGATTAAAACGATGTGTTGTAAATGAAGAATCCTCTATGTTGTGGCATCGTAGATTAGGACACATCTTTATTGAGAGACTAAGAGATTAGTAAATGAAGGAGTACTTAGTACTTTGGATTTTGCTGACTTTGAGGCTTGCGTGAATTGCATTAAGGGTAAGCAAATTAACAAGTCTAAAAAAGGTGCCAAGAGGATTACAAACCTATTGGAAATCATAAATACAGATATTTGTTATCTAGATATGGATGCAAATAGTTCGAAATACTTTATTACCTTCATAGACGATTTTTCACGATATATATATCTCTACTTACTTCATTCTAAAGACAAAGCTTTGGACGCCTTTAAAATGTTTAAGGCAGAAGTAGAGAATCAATGTGAAAAACTAATTAAAATCGTGAGATCAAATAGAGGTGGAGAGTACTATAGTAGATACACTGAAAGTGGACAAGCACCTGGTCCTTTTGCGAAATTTCTTTAGGAACATGGGATTGTTGCCCAGTACACCATGCCTGGTTCTCCGGACCAAAATGGTGTGGCAGAAAAAAGAAACTGAACATTAATGGACATGGTAAGAAGTATGAGGAGTAACACAAACCTTCCTCAATTTCTATGGACTGATGCTCTTAAGACGACAGTGTATATATTAAACCGAGTTCTAACCAAGGCTGTCTCAAAGACACCTTTTGAGTTATTTAAAGGTTGGAAACCGAGTTTGAGACATATACGCGTTTGAGGATGCCCGTCTACAACCCACAGGAAAATAAGCTAGACCCAAGGAACATTAGTGGATATTTCATTGGATATACTGAAAGGTCTAAAGGGTATAAATTCTATTGTCCATCTTACAATACTAGAATTGTAGAATCAAGAAATACAAAATTTTTTGAGAATGACTTGATCAGTGGGAGTGGTCATTTCCAGACATTGTGTCTGAAAAGGACCATTGTGAAACTCATGGTTCAAGTGATAGATTAATTGTTATCCACACTCCTCAAAATGAAACGAGTGTTGGACAGCCAGTTACTGAAGTTCCACCAGCTGTTACCACTAATCCAGTAGATCAAGTTGTAAATGTGGAACAACCAGAAATTGTTGAGCAATCGGTTGAACAACAGGTTGAGCAAAAAATTCCTCGTGAGAATGATAATACAACATTAAGGAGATCTACTAGAGTTAGAAGGTCAGCAATACCTGGTGATTACATAGTGTATCTACAAGAGTCAGATTACAACATTGGAGCAGAAAATAATCTTGAAACGTTTTCACAGGCCATGAGTTCTAAGGAATCGGACTTGTGGTATAATGCTATGAAGGATGAGATGAATTCTATGGCATCTAATCAAGCCTAAGATCTTGTTGAGTTGCCAAATGGTGTTAAGGCCATTGGATGTAGATGGGTTTTTAAGACAAAGAAAGACTCAGCAACATCGAGAGACATAAGGTAAGACTTGTTGTCAAAGGGTTCACTCAAAGGGAAGGAATCGACTATACGGAGACATTTTCTCCTGTATCTAAGAAAGATTCTCTTCATGTGATCATGGCATTAGTAGCTCATTTGATCTTGAGTTACAATAGATGGATGTGAAAACGGCGTTCCTCAATGGTGAACTAGAGGAAGAGGTTTATATGAAACAACCTGAAGGATTCTCCTCTAGTGATAGTGAGCATTTAGTCTGCAAGCTTAATAAATCCATTTAGGGATTAAAACAAACTTCCCGACAGAGGTTTTTAAAATTCCAGGAGGTTATTTCTTCATTTGGATTTGAAGAGAATATAATGGACCAGTGTTTATACCCAAAGGTCAGTGGGAGTAAGACTTGTTTTCTTGTATTATACGTGGATGACATCCTACTTACGACTAATAATAAGGATTTGCTATATGAGGTGAAATAATTTCTCTCAAAGAATTTTGATATGAAAGATATAGGTGAGGCATCTTATGTCATTGGCATTAAGATCCATAGAGAAAGATCTCGAGGTATTTTGGGTTTGTCTCAAGAGACCTATATCAACAAAGTTTTAGAGAGATTTCGGATGAAAGATTGTGCACCAAGTGTAGCACCTATAGTGAAGGGTGATAGATTCAGTTTGAATCAATGCCCCAAAAATGATTTTGAATGGGAACACATGAAGAATATTCCATATGCTTCAGCTATAGGAAGCCTTATATATGCTCAGGTCTGTACTAGACCTAACATTGCATATGCAGTTGGAATGTTAGGAAGATATCAGAGTAATCTAGGTATTGACCACTAGAAAGCTGCAAAGAAGGTTATGAGATATCTTCAGGGCACAGATGACTACATGCCTTTATACAGACGAACTAAGAGCTTGGAAGTAGTTGGATATTCCGATTCAGACTTTGCTAGCTGCATTGATTCCAGGAAATTAACATCTGGTTATATTTTCATGCTAGCTGGTGGAGCTGTATCTTGGCGAAGTGTCAAGCAGACCCTGATTGCTCCTCCCACTATGGAGGCTAAGTTCATCTCATGTTTTGAGGCCACCTCGCATGGTGTATGGTTGAAGAGTTTTATTTGTAAGCTTAGAGTTGTTGATTCAATTTCTAAGCCGTTAAAGTTGTATTACGACAACTCCACTATGGTCTTTATGGCTAAAAATAATAAGAGTGGAAGTCGAAGTAAACATATCAACATTAAGTACTTAGCCATAAGAGAACGTGTTAAGGAAAAGAAAGTTGTCATAGAGCACATTAGCACTGATTTGATGATTACAGATCCTTTAACTAAAGGCATGTCACCTAAGCAGTTTAAGGATCATGTAGTGCAAATGGGACTTGGTTCCTCAATGTGATTTTGTTGTACTTTTTTTGCTTCAATGAAACTTTTAATTCATTTGATATTTTCTCATATATTGTGTACACATATTGGATTGATTTTGAGAAATTACCTAGTATAAACATATTGTTTATTCATTAAGTTGAAGGGCTAATAATGAAAAATTGTGTATATGTAATACATGGAAGATACTACTCACTATATGAGGACCTATCGTCATGATTCATATATATTTCTTGTTATATGTGGTGGTTTTGGGGTACATGGACCAAGTGGGAGAATGTAAGAGTTTATCTTCAGACTCGACAAACTCTCCTTTGATGGTCCCCGACAACTCACGTAAGATGGTCCACATACCTATTGCCAGAACCACTCCACATACTGCTATCACCCACCCAACTCGTCATGATTTTGTCTCTGTGATGGCCAGAGAGAGTTGGATATAATCATCAAGTTTCGGTCCCTATCCTCACCCTAAGCATTTTGAGATGACACCATCGGTTGAGCTAAGGAAGAGGATAGAAGCTCCAAACTTCTCCAAGTTTTGTTTTTTTTTACAGGTCAGCTGGTGATAAGGAAATGGCTGGAGGTAGATGTATCATTTTTATTACGCTTTCAATTTATTATCATACATGTGCTGTATTATACGTGAATATGAGCATGGAACAATACATGCATGAGTTGCTGCCTTGTGCAAGAATTTATTACAATTAGTGGTTGTTTTGATTTCAAAAATGGCTTTTACTAGTGTTCTTTCAAACTCATCTCAAAATATTCATGTCTTTACTAGTCTTATCTACTAGTTTTGGCGTACAAAGATGACAACTTTGTTTATGTCTTATGATTTATGGTATCTTATTGAAAATGGATATGATGATCTTGCAGATATAGAAACGTTGACCATAATTCAACGTACTAAATTAAAAGAGAAACAAAAGATGGATGTGAAAGCTTTATTCTTGATTTAGCAAGCATTAAACGATGCAGTTTTTTCACATGTAATGGCTGCCACAACATCAAAGGAAGCCTGGGACTTGCTTGAAGAAGAATATCAAGGACCCGGTAAAGTAGTAACTATAAAGCTGCAGACGTTGCATTGGGAATTCAAAATTTTGATGATGAGACGATCTGAGTTCATTCACGAATTCTTTTCAAGAGTTTACTCAGCAGTGAACCAAATTAGATCGTTTGGGGAAGAAATAATAAAATAGAAAGTTGTTGAGAGGGTTTTACGAAGCATTCCTTTCAAATTTGATCTATTGTTGCTACCATAGAAGAATCCAAGTTGCTACCATGGAAGAATCCAAGGATCTATCTCACTATTCTCTTTATGAGTTGATGGGGTCTCTCCAATCTTATAAGCAATGTATGAACAGGACATTAAAAACACTTCTCCAACAAACTTTTCAATCAAAGATTGATTTTAAGAAAATTTCAAATGTTTAGGTTGTGGAAGTTCGAGTCGGGGTCATAGTAGATCATCTCGTGAAAGAGGAAGAGGTAGAGGAAGAAGCAATGGCCAACAAAGAAACTCAATAGGCTTAATAATTCTGATTCTCCTCGATGCTCATATTATGGAAGATCAAATCATGAAGATAAAGATTGTTGGTATAAAGAGAAGAATGAGCAAAACAAAAATTCTCTTCAGTGTTATTATTGTAAAAGACCTAGTTATAATTCAGATGAAGAAAAGGATAATTCAGAAGAAAACTTATCTCTTGCTTGCTTATTTGCTCATGATGACAATGTTAAACATGTTTAGTATCTTGATAGTGGTTGTAGTAATCACATGACTAGTAACAAAAATTATTTTTGAAATTGACGAGTCCTTGAAGATTAAAGTAAGAATGGGAAATAATAATCGTGTTCAGGTATGTGGATTGGAATTATCATTGCCGTGTTGAAGTTTGGACAAAAATAATTGCATGATGTTATGTTTGTTCTTGGCTTAGCACATAATTTGATCAATGCGGGTATGATGAAGAAAGACTATTATGTTATGTTTGATAATGATGGATTCATGGTATATGATAAAAAGAGTATGCACGTATGATAACTTGCATTTTGTGCATGTTAATTTTTTGTCTTTTATTTTCTTTTGATAGGCTTATATGATGTTTTGCTTGTGTTTCAATGGTAATTCGTGTCTTTGTATGTTCTAGGTGATGAAATACCAAAGTGATGAAATTTGGAGTATATTTGGCTAATCTAGAACTTGACAAGATTTCAACATGACCATGTTGAAGTTGACACGGCGTTGGCAGATTTCTACCTACAAATTTTGAATTAATCACCATGGGATTTGGGCCCAAATGACACAACCCCTTATGCTAGATGAAGTCAAGTTATTTTGTAACCCATTGGAGCTTTATTTTCATGTTTTATTGGGGCCCACTTTATTTATTGAAAAGAGAAAGACCTAGACCATTATTGGAGCCCACTTTATTTATTAAAAAGAGATAGACCCAGACCATTATTAGGGCCCACTTTATTTACTGAAAGAAAGAAAACCTAGACGAAAGGAGACTGACTGGGAGAAAAGAACGTGAAGGAGAATAAGCTGGGGACTTTAGAGGATGATGGCAGACTCACTTTTGGGAAGAGAAAAAGAATGTTATTTTGACAATCAGCTGGAGGGAAGGAGGAAGACGGCAGCAACCTTAGAATTGACTATTTTTTACATCAGTTGGATAATAAGGTGACGATGGCAGCACTTTGGAAGTGGGATTTTTACAATCAGCTCTAGGATTACAAGAGAAATAGAATAATAGCTTTCGTGGATGGAAAAAACACAACAACACTTCTCCAAAAACATTATCTTTTAATATAGCTATGCATGGCTAACATTTTAATCTAGTCATGGTATCCTTAACGTTTGATATATGTAGCTCGTGAGACTCTTTTGATTTAATTGTTTTCATTTATCTCTTATGTTTGTTTAATCTCCGTGCTTTAATCGATTTATTATTGCCAGATTTGTTGATTAATGATGCCTATTGATTGATTGACTTGGTAATAAATTGCCAACTAAATTAGTTAATATGTGATTGCTGTCTATCGAAGTGGCGAATTAATTTCAATTAAGAAATTAATGAGATTAAATAATTTAATCTAAATAGACTGCAGTTTTTCCGATTCTGTTGACTAAGACAAAGGTCCATTAGAGCCTACTGCTGCCATAGATTATATTCTGCGGAGCTTTACTTGGGAATAGTCTAATTGGTTAGGGTAATATTCTGCGGAGCTTTACTTGGGGTTATCAAATAATTACGAATGGAATGGTTGATATGTGATGTTCACTGTCTGCTATAACTTTGTCCATAAGAATGAACGAACTTTATATTTTTGAGTCTATAATCGAATTACAGTATCAAACAGATGAGTACCTTGGCTAGGCTTTTCTTTATATTGTTTTCGATCTTTATTTTTAATTTCTTTCGGTGTGATTTCGTGTTCTAAAATTAATCATTCCTAAATCAATTTTTTATTTTTATTGTTTTCACACAAATAAACAATTGTTACATTGGTCTCTGTGGTTCGACCCTATTCACCACTTTACTCATTTAAGTGTTCTAGAGCAGGAATTTATTTTTGCTGGTTGGACACGCCATCAAAATTTGGCACCATTGCTGGGGACTAGTGTTTAAGTTTGTTGTTTGCACGCGGCATTGTGTTTCTGCAAATGATTTATTGTTTGATCCAGAGGTAGAGAAGACCGCAAAATAACTCAGGAAAGATACTAAATTGCGTAAGAGACAAGCTTCTACCTCTGCGCAAGTCTTGCCTGACCAAACTGAGAATTTGCTTGCCTTTAAGACCGAGTTATTGGAAGATTTTAAAGAAGCAGCGATGGAAAATCAGCAACCTATTCCACCTATGCAACTAGCCAGAAATTGAGCTTCTGAAACTCTTAGGGATATGCTTACACCACCAACAGAGGATCAACCTCTATGTATACAGTATCGGGCAGTAAATGATGGGTTTGAGTTGAAGGCTGGGTTGATTCAGGCTTTGTCGAAATTTCATAGGTTACCTTCTGATGACCCAAACAGACATCTCAAGGATTTTCATGTGGTATGTTCTAGATTCAAACCGAGAGGCATAACTGAGGATCAGTTGAAACTACATGCTTTCCCTTTTTCTCTAACATCCCAGCGTCCAGAGCTGCTAGTTTGCGCAGAGAGAATTGTGGCATCAGACAAAGAGATATAGAAAATATGTTTGAATATTACAAGAGATTCAAGAGGCTTTGCACAAGTTGTCCTCAGCATGGAATTACAGAGCAGCTCCTTATTCAATACTTCTATGATGGGATGTTAATAAATGATAGGAAGATTCTAGATGCTATTAGTAGGGGAGCCATAGTGAACAAGATGCCTCCAGATGCCAAAAACTTAATTGCAGTAATGGTCGCAATTCTTCAACAGTTCAAGTATCGTTCAGAGACACACACTCGCGGTATCTATAAGGTAAATAGTTTTAAACTCGAAAATAGATTTGAAAAGATTGCTGAATTGTTGGAAAGACAAGTTATTAATTCTTCCAATGCCAATAATGTCAATGCAAATGCCATAACTAAGGGACCACAAGTCCCTATTTGTCACATTTGTGGATTTCAGGATCATTTTACCGATGCTTGCTCGACTCTGCAAGATGATACTATGGAAGCTGACGTCAATGCAATCAATGATAATTACCAGCCTCAAAGAAAATATGATCCTTATTCAAATACTTACAACCCAGGATGGAGGGATCATCCCAATCTGAGATATGGGAATAGGCAGCAAGGTCAGAGTAGTCAGCAATGTCAGCCTCAACAGTAGCAGTAGCAGCAGCATCCGAGGCCTAATTATGGTGACAGAATTTCTACTTTAGAGAATCTTATGTCACAATTGACTACGGCCCAATTGACGACCAATACATAACTACAGAGTTTAGTTCAGTTTCAGACTGATTTAGCCTAATTTCAGGCTCAAATTAATAAAAATTTTCATGAGCTGAGGGAGCATATTAGTCAACTAGCTGCTGCACAGAATCAAGGAAAATTGCCCTCTCAGCCTATTATCAATCCTAGGCAGCATATCAGTGCCATTACCTTGCGTAATGGAAAAGAAATTGAAAGTGCTGGAGGATCGTAGAAACTTCAACATGACCAGGTTGAAATTGTCGAGCCAAAAAAAGAAGTTGAAATTGAGGAAATTGTGATAGTTGATCTAGAAAGGCCACCATTTCCACACAAGTTGGCCAAGAAAAAGAAATTGCAAAATGATGAGGAGACCTTAAAGATTTTTTAGAAAGTGGAAATCAACATCCCCCTTCTCACGTTGCTTAGACAAGCACAAAGTTACTACAAATTTTTGAAAGACTTGGTTACTAGCATGACAAAGATGAGAGGTAATCAGCGTGTGGTGATGAGTGAGAATGTCTCAGCAGTATTGCAAGGCAAGTTACTTATAAAGGAAAAGGACCCAGGTATGTTTACCATTCCTTGTAAAATTGGCAATATTGGTATAGAATGGGCTATGCTAGATTTAGGGGCTTCTATAAATCTTAAGCTATTGTCTATTTATACTACATTGAATGGTGGTCCATTGAAGTAAGATGGTATGATTTTAACACTAGCTGATCGCACCACTAGGTACCCTGAAGGATTATTGGAGGATGTTTTAGTGCAGGTATATAATCTAGTATTTCCTGCAGATTTTTACTTGATGAGAATGGAGGATGAGGGCTCACCTGCATCTAGAATGATATTGTTAGGACACCCATTTTTTAGCACTTTTAGGAAAAAAATTGATATTCACGGGGAGACTTTAACTATGGAGTTTAATGGTGCTAAAGTTACATTCAATATTAACAATACCATTAAGTATCCTGTTGATTATTGTACAACTTTTGATGTTTATTGTATTAACCCCAAGATCGAGAAAGTTCTCGAGTTGTGTGTTGATGATTTTTTGTAGGCTGCGACAACTGATAACATTACTCCTGCGAAGCTATCAGAAATCGAGACTGAATAGGTAGTTCCGAGAGGTATGATCCATGCAGTACATGATTTGCAGGCATTACAAGCCGCGTCCGGCATGTTACAGCAGCCACTGAAGATTGATGGCAATAAATTACTCTCCTTCATTTTTCAACTGCCAATATTAGAGATTAAAGCATTACCTGCACACCTCAAGTATGTCTTCTTAGGGGGGGCCGAAACATTACTTGTGATTGTTTCCAATCAGTTGAGCAATTTAGAGGAGGCGAAGCTTATCCGTGTCCTTAGGCAGAATAAAGAAGCTATTGGATGGTCTATTGTAAATATCAAAGAAATCAGCCTTACCATCTACATACATCGAATCATGTTAGAGGATGATTGCAGACCCAGCAGGCAACCTCAGTGTCGATTGAATCCACCAATGATGGAGGTTGTAAAAAAGGAGATACTGAAATTATTAGCTACAGACATGATCTATGCTATTTTGGATAGCAAGTGGGTAAGCCCAACACAGTTAGTTCCTAAAAAAACTAGCATTACTGTTGTTGAAAATGAAAAAGGTGAATTAATACCTACTAAAGTTCAAAACAGGTGGCGTGTATGTATTGATTATAGAAAATTAAATGTTGCTACCCGTAAAGATCATTTTCCCTTATCGTTTATTAATCATATGCTTGAAAGACTTACAAATCGTTCTCATTATTGTTGTTTAGACTGTTATTCAGGTTTTCACCAGATTTATATAGCTCCTGAAGACCAAGAAAAGACAACGTTCACTTGTCCATTTGGAACTTTCGCTTACAAACGCTTACCATTTGGTCTTTGCAGCGCTTCGACGATATTTCAGAGATGTATGATAAGTATCTTTTCTAACTATGTAGAGGAAAATATTGAAGTTTTCATGGATGACTTTATTGTGTACAAAGATTCCTTTACGTCTTGTTTGGAAATTTTGAGGAAAGTGTTAAAATGATGCATTGAAAAAAATCTTGTGTTTAATTATGAAAGTGTCATTTCATGGTTGATCAAGGTATCATATTAGGACATATAGTTTCAGCTAGGGGCATTGAAGTGGATAGATGAAAATTTGATGTGATTAGCTCACTGCCTTATCCCACAAATGTGCGAGAAGTTCGCTCTTTTCTTAGTCATGCAGGTTTTTACAAGTAGTTCATCAAAGATTTTTGAAAGATAGCTCATCCAATGAACAACCTTCTACAGAAAGATGTGCCGTTTGAATTCAATGAAGTCTACAAAAAGGCGTTTGATATTTTGAAAGAAAAGCTGATTATTGCGCGTATCATTAAACCACCGGATTGGAACCTCCCTTTCGAGCTCATGTGCAATGCCAGTAACTACGTTGTAGGAGCAGTTCTTGGACAGAGGGTAGGCGTGACCCTCATGTGATCTATTATGTATCAAAAATGTTGGATAGTGCCCAACAAAACTATTCAACCACTGAAAAGAAGATGTTTGTTATGGTCTTCGCATTAGAGAAATTCCGATCACACTTGCCTGGTACAAAGGTGATAGTATATTCAGATCATACTGCTCTTCAGTACTTGATGAGCAAAAAGGATGCGAAGTCAAGACTTATCCAATGGGCTCTTCTGTTGCAAGAATTTGACATTGAAGTCAGAGATAAAAAAGGAGCAGAAAACCTGGTCGTAGATCACCTGAGTAGGCTGAACAACACTTCTGGAGATGATTCGGTCGTTACTAAGGAGTTTCCTAATCAACAGTTATTCACAATGACTTCAACATGGCCATGTTGAAACCTATGGAATGCGGATTTAGTCAATTTCATCACCCAGAATGGATACCCAGATGGTATCACATCTACCCAGTGCCATAAATTAAAGAATGATGTCAGGTATTACATTTGGGATGATCCATATTTATGGAAAATGTGTTCTGACTAGATTGTGCGAAGGTGCATATCTAAATCTGAAATTTCCTCCATATTGCAATTTTGTCATGCATCTGCTTGTGGTGGCCATTTCGACCCTAATAAGACAGCTAGGAAAGGGCTTGAATCCGGTTTTTACTAGCCTGACATTTTTAGAGATTCTTATGCATTTTGTAAAGCATGTGACAGGTGCTAAATGACTAGCAACATAGGCCAAAGAAATAAAATGCGTCAGACCCCGGTTATTATTTGTGAAACATTTGAAGTATGGAGGATTGATTTCATGGGCCCTTTTCCATCGTCATTTGGTTTTCAATACATTTTGTTAGTCGTCGATTATGTTTCAAAATGGGTAGAGGCAAAAGCTACTCGAACTAATGATTCTAAGGTTGTTGTCAATTTTGTGAAGGCTAATATCTTTGTCAGGTTCAGCACTCCAAAGGCAATTATTAGTGATCACGAGACTCATTTTTTCAAAAGAGTATTTGCTACATTGCTGAAGAAATATGGAGTTGTGCACAGGACCTCCACAGCCTACCATCCTCAAGCCAATGGGTTGGCAGAATTTTCCAATCGAGAGGTAAAAGTACTTTTGGAGAAAACTGTGAATTTCAGCAGGAAAGACTGGAGCTGGGGTTTAGATTATGCTCTTTGGGCCTACTGCACTGCCTATAAAATGTCATTAAATATGTCTCCTTACAGACTTGTTTATGGCAAGGTCTGTCATCTGCTAGTGGAAGTTGAGCATCAAGCATTTTGGGTCGTGAAGCAGTGCAACATGAATTTTGATGCTATTGGGAAACAAAGAAAGTTGTAGATTCAGGAATTAGAAGAACTATGGAACCATGCTTTCGACAACATTGTTACATACAAGGCCAAAACTAAAGCTTTTCACGACAAGTAGCTTGCCGAGAAGAAGTTTAAAGTTGGACAGAAGGTACTTTTATTTAATTCGACTTTGAAACTTTTTGTAGGAAAATTGCGATCCAAGCAGATTGGGCCTTTTGTAGTCACAAAGATTTATCCATACGATGCTGTGGATATTCAAAGTATGGAAACGAAAAATATTTTCAAGGTGAATGGTCATCATTTGAAGCCATTTTACGAAGGATTTCAGCCCCATTTCGTCGAAGTTAATTCTTTGAATGAACTCTTCTATAATTGAATGGGGCCCGTGTTGGGCTAACGATGTTAAATAAACACACTTCTTAGGAGGCAACTCAAGGTTTGCTTTCATTTTGTTCTTCGCAATTTAATTTTTAGTTGTTCATAATTCTATCAGGTTTCTTGTTTTTCGACAGTTTCTTTTTGTATTTTGCTCCAACATTATGTTAGATATCACTTGGTTGAGAGGTTTTATTGTTTTACAGGACAGTATGGGTTGAAAGAAAAAAATTTGGCTTATTACATGGTCTACGTAAATACACAAACAATTTTAAAGATGAGTCAACCAACAGCAGTCAAGCAAGGTGGCATGGTTGTAATTTTGACCATTGTTTTAAACCAAGTGTGGAGAGGATTTCAGTCTATCCAAATTTACAACCAACAAATGCCCCAAACCCTTTTCCCCACCCCACCATAAGCACCACATCTCCCACCATGTTGCACCACCTCGACGCTCCACTCACAACCGCCTAGTTCGGACAACATTTCCACCATTACCTTAGCGCGTCATTTAGAGAAGTTTTCTCTCACTCTTTACTTTTTACTGTTCTTATTTTTCAATTGCTAAAATTGACGATAATGTTTAGTCTAAAGTGTGGGGAGGGGAAAGTTTCACTTGTTTAGCTTTGCTTGTTTTATTTGCGTAATTGTTCATTTGCATGTTATGTTTATTGTTTGATTGCTTTGCTAGATTTTGCTGTTTTACAATTTTTTTTTAATGTCATGTTTATCACTGTTTTTTGTTAATTTTTGCACACATGCGTCACGTAAAATGTTTTGGAAATCCCCATTTTGGAAAACTGAATTTAACTACTTTTAAACATGTTTTTATAGACAATCTTGCCTTCTTTGTTCAGGAAACTTGAATTATTAGATACTTTGGCCTAATTGATCTTTTCTTGATCCTGTCTTGTCATGACTTGAGTTAGTGTGTGTACTAGAATTAAACAGACTGCTTCAGTTGCTTACACCTTTTAAAGAGTAATAGGCATACATTCACACTGAACACACTGTGAGATTTTTTAGATACAGGATAAAGAGCGCAACTTTACACGCACTCTACTTTCCTTTCGGAGAGCGCACACATTTGTCTCCTACTAGAAACTGACATAAGTTTCGTTCAAACCCACATTTAGTACACTGGAATGAAGCTAAGGCATTGTTTGCGCACCCCCTTTGATATCCATTTTCTTTTAAAATCCAACCCAAAAAAAATTTACATCCTAGTTTAACCCCCTTGAGCCCAAACTTTTTCTTTGTTTTAACATACCCATTTTACCCTATGACTTCTTCTTTCAAGCCCTGACTTTTGCACCTAGTTGAGAAGAATTACCAAGTAGCATATATAATTATATATCTTGTATATCGATGTTTAGTCACTTTGGGTTATATCTGAATTGTTCGCTTAATTGTGCTTTGTTGATAAAAAAATGAGTGAAAATCATAGCTGGCTAAAGTGCATTTGTTAATGTTAGTTTTGAAAATTTGAAAAAAAAAAGAAAAGTCGAGAAAGAGAAAAAAAACAACAAAGAGGAAATTATTATGTGAATAAATGCATGAGAGGTAGTTTCAGCAGCTTTGGTTCAACTTCATTATTATAGTTAAAGTTAAGTGAATGATGGATTTGCGATATGGTATACTTGAATGAGCTTAATGTTTTAATCTTTTTATTTGTGTTGACTCAAAACTAAAGTTATTGGCATGTGTCAAAACTAAAGTTATTGGCATGTGTCTACTTGGTGCATTTCTTTGCTCTTCTCATCTCAATTTCGTTGGTAACCAACTAGCCCCATTACAACCCATTAAAAAACCTTGCTGACTAGTGTGGGTTTTAAACCCAAGCTAGTGATAAAGATTTGAACTCATGCCAGTCTTATGGAAAGAACAGGTTTGTGCTGGATTTTTGAGAGAAACACAACATCCAAATTTCACATGAGAGAATGAGCGAAACATTGGGAGGGTGTGGATGTTATTACTTTTTACTTGGGCATTTATGAAGCAATTAACATTCCTAATTAATTAGGAAATCGACCTTCATGGGTTTGTTTGTTTAATTTTAGATTGCATACATTAAATTAAGAAGTGATAAGTGCAGTTAAAAGAATTGTGATAAGATGTTAAAGTGTCTTGTTAATTTGAGTTGATTGAATACTTGAGGGCAAGTATTGTTCAAGTATAGGGAGTTTTGATAACTTGCATTTTGTGCATGTTAATTGTTTGTGTTTTATGTTCTTTTGATAGGCTTATGTGATGTTTTGCTTGT
>JAOSBN010036317.1:0-15822 GCA_027563595.1 Erythroxylum suave
AGGAACTTTGTACCAACAAGAGAAAGCTAGATAGTGTAGAGAAAGTGGAGATGACTGAAAATTGTTCAGCCATGATATAAAGAAAGTTTTTACAAAAATGCAAAGACCAAGGTATGTTTGCTATCCCTTGTAACATTGGAAATGTAGGGATTAAGAGAGCTATGTGTAATTTGGGTGCATCTATAAATGTCATGCCATTATCTATTTATACATCCTTCAAGGGTAGCCCCTTGAAGGAGAAGTACATCATAATTCAATTGGCGGACAGGTCTATAGTTTACTCAGTGGGGCTATTTGAAGATGTTTTGGTTCAAGTAGGTGAGTTAATATTTCCTGCTGATTTTTATGTGCTTAATATGGAGGATGATAAATCCTCTACTTCTGCTGATTTGTTACTTGAGAGACCTTTCCTTCTTACCGCAAGGACAAACATTGATGCTTATGAAGGAACATTAACCATGGAGTTCGATGGTGAGGTAGTTCAGTTTAATGTTTATGAGGCCATGAAATACCCTTGCGATGTGTCTAGTGTTTGTGGTGTTGATGTTATTGACTCCTTAGCTCGAGAGGTGTTCGAATTAGATGCTACTGATGATCTTAATTTGGTACTTTGCAGGAATTTAAATTCAGACAGCATTAAGGAGCATAAAAAGGAGATGTTTCTAATTGATGAGAGTTTGCAAGAAATTTTAGAAAAAATGGATGCAAATCAGTAGCTGCATGCTCACCCTAGCCGAGTTAAATTGCCTTGTACAAGTGAGAAGCTTTTACCTTCTGTTTTGCAGGCTCCCAAGCTAAAATTAAGGCCGCTGCCTGATCATTTAAAATGTGCATATTTAGGAGACAGAGATACATTACCCATAATTATCTCGAACAAGCTTAGCAAGTTTGAAGAAGAAAAGGCAATTCAGGAAATTAGGAAGTATAGAGAGGCTATCGGGTGGAGAATAGCCGACATTAAGGGATTGAGCCCGTCGATTTGTATGCATAGAATTCTTTTGGAGGAGGGCAGCAAACCTAGCAAAGAAGCTCAAAGGAATTTAAATCCGCCTATGATGGAGGTTGTGAAGAAAGAGATATTGAAACTATTAGATGTTGGGATCATATACCCGATTTCTGATAGTAATAGTAAGTGGGTGAGTCCAGTACAAGTTGTACCCAAGAAGACAAGGATTACTGTTGTTGAGAATGATCAGGGAGAGCTAGTGCCAACAAGAGTTCAGAATGGATGGGGAGTTTGTATAGGCTATAACAAGTTAAATGCGGTAACTAGAAAGGACTATTTCCCACTCCCTTTTATTAATCAAATGTTGGAATGATTAGTTGGGCGTTCTCACTATTGTTGTCTTGGTGGTTTTTCAGGTTTCTTTCAGATCCCGGTGGCACCTGAGGACCAAGAGAAGACGACTTTCACTTGCCCTTTCGGCACTTTCACAAATCGGCGAATGCCATTCGGGCTTTGCAACGCCCTAGCCGTATTCCAGAGATGTATGGTTAGTATATTTTTAGATTATGTGGAGGATATCATAGAAGTATTCATGAATGATTTTACCGTTCATGGTAATACCTTTGATGAATGTCTAACTAACCTTACAAAAGTGTTAGAAAGGTGTATAGAGTCCAATCTTGTCCTAAATTATGAGAAATGTCACTTCATGGTGGATTAAGGTTTGATTTTAGGTCATATTGTCTCATCTAAAGGTATTGAGGTTGATAAAGCTAAAATTGACGTGATTAAATCCTTACCGTATCCTACTAGTGTACGGAAAATTCGTTCTTTTCTTGGCCATACAGGTTTTTACAGACGATTTATTAAGGATTTCTCAAAGTTCACTCAACCACTTTGCAAACTTTTGCAAAAAGTTGTGCCTTTTGAGTTTGATAAAGAGTGTAAGAAAGCTTTCGACAAGCTGAAAGAGGAGCTGATTTCTGCACCAATAGTTCAACCACCGAATTGGAGTTATCCTTTTGAGATCATGTGTGATGCGAGTAATTATGCCGTTGGGGCAGTCCTTGGACAACGTATTAAAAAGAATCCTCATGTCATATACTATGCCTCGAGGACATTGGACAATGCACAATGCAACTACTCCACCACAGAGAAAGAACTTTTGACGATTGTTTTTGCTTTGCAGAAATTCAGGTCATGCTTGTTGGGAACTAAAGTGATAGTTTTCTCTGACCATACAGCCTTGAAGTACTTGCTTAAGAAGAAGGAGTCAAAGCCTGATTTGATTTGCTGGATCCTTTTACTTCAAGAGTTTGATGTGAAAATAAGGGATAAAAAGGGGTCTAAGAATCTAGTGGCTGATCATCTCAACCGGCTGATATTGAATGAGAAACCGTCACCATTGGACGATGATTTCCCAGATGAGCAACTTCTTGGCTTACAAAGAATTACTCTATGGTATGCTGATATAGTGAATTATTTGGTTGCTGGTACATTGCCAGACAATCTGACCAGAGGTGAGATAGAGAAGATCAAGAGGGATGCCAAACACTACGTATGGGATGATCCTTACTTATGGAAGTTTTGCTCTGACCAGATTATTAGAAGGTGTGTAATGGAAGTGGAAAGTCCATCCATAATGAAGTTCTACCATTCTGCAGCATGTGGAGGACATTTTGGTCCTCAAAGGACAGCTCGCAAGGTGTTGGAGTGCGGTTTGTTTTGGCCATCGTTATTCAAAGATTCATAAATGTTTTGTAAATCTTACGCCAATTGTCAGAAAACAGGTAGCTTAGGTTGTAGGGATCAAATGCCTCTTACTTATATTTTAGTATGTGAGATATTCGACATGTGGGGCATTGATTTCATGGGACCATTTCCGTCATCTTTCGGAAACACGTACATATTGCTGACAGTGGATTATGTTTCCAAGTGGGTGGAAGCTAAAGCCACCCGGACTGATGATGCTAAGACAGTGGTGAATTTTCTGAAGAGTCACATTTTTACGAGGTTTGGGATTCCGAGGGCAATTATTAGTGATCGAGGTACTCACTTCTGCAATAAGGTTATGGGAGTCTCCTCAAGAAATACGGTGTTACACATCGTATCTCCACAGCCTACCATCCACAAACAAGTGGACAAGCTGAAATTTCAAATAGAGAAGTGAAGTCTATACTTGAGAAGACTGTGAATCCTAACAGAAAGGATTGGAGCACTAAGCTAGAGGATGCTCTATGGGCTTACCGAACAACGTATAAGACTCCGATTGGGATGTCACCATATCGCTTAGTATACAGAAAACCATGTCATTTGTCAGTTGAAATAGAGCATCGAGCATTCTGAGCAATTAAGCATTGCAACATGAAGTTGGAAGCAGCTGGAGAGCAAAGGAAATTACAATTGCAAGAGCTGGAAGAAATTCAAAATGAGGCCTATGAAAGTGTAAAAATCTACAAAGAGAAGACTAAAGCTTTCCACGATGGCATAGTATCTGGGAAAAATTTTAAAATCGGTCAAAAAGTTTTACTTTTCAGTTCTAAATTAAAGTTATTTCCTGGTAAATTAAGGTCCCGATGGGTGGGCCCTTTTGTTGTTACTAATATTTATGCTCATGGTGCAGTTGAGATACAAAGTCTTGAAACCGACAAAATTGTCAAGGTCAATGGCCATCGATTGAAACCATTCTATGAAAGCTTTGGGACTACTGGAATAGAGAATATGGAGCTTGAAAAGCCGAATATGTCTCTCTAGAGACTCAACAATGTCGAGCCTACGACGTTAAACAAAGGCACTCTCTGGGAGGCAACCCAGATAGGCTTGCCCAAGCCTAACTTTATTGCCTTATTCTATTTTATTTTTTATTTTTGAGTATTATTATTTCAAAGAGGGGTTTTATGTTTTTGTTTTTTATTGTGGAGTTTTTATTTATGTAGACAAAGAGGGTCTTGTGTTGGTTTTTATTTTTACTCAAGTGCTTATTCAATTTACTTTTTACAGCAAGGTAAAATTAAACTTACTCTCCCCCTCTAGGGTTCCCAACCAGCGTTTCCTCCTAACTGCACCCCCAAACCGCCGCCCCCCCTCTCACTCACCAGTGCCTCCACCTTCTCTCACTCACCAGCATCTCCACCATGCCCATAAACCATGACCGAAAACCCTTCACAACTGACGCCCCTCTCCCTCATCAGAGCTACCTCATCTGAAACCTCCACCACGACTGCTCAGCCTTCGTCGCCATCCTTTCGCGTTGCTGTTCCCGTCAAGAATCCAACCCACCTACGGTTTTTGTCTAAGGGTATTAAGGTTCTCGTTTTCCCCTATTGATTCTCCTCACCAGGTTAGTCTTCAACTAATTCCCTTGATTCCTCTTTCCGATTTTGTGTGGGTAATATTTTTCGTGTTTCCCTAATTTTGAGCGTTAATTGACTAATGGGTATTTGCTTTGTGAGCCTAATTGCGATAAACATGGTTATTCATGTAGAATTTCAGAGTTATTTTGTTGAATCCATACTGCATTGCTAGAATTAGGTATTTGGCTTGTCAATTTAGGTATTCTAGCATTCTTAGCATTTGATTTTTTGAAGGCAACTTTCTTTGCTTCAATTGCAATAGAATTGTGCTTGCCTAATTCATTATACTTGATAATGTTGCTACGATTTTTGGTTGATATTGTCGCTTGTCCGATTCCTGTGACTGACACTTTGGGCAATTGAAAATCCCGATTACTTGACATTACATGTTTTGCTGGTGTTGTTGGTTGGCACGTTGTTTTGCTATTCTTTACTTTCTACAGGTAAGCATACTTGACCTACACTCATGGTTCGAACCAAAACTACCCCCAACCCACCACCTATAACACTAGCCTGTAGACAGCCACCACAACCTAAGAACCCCAAGCGGAAGAAGGAGCAGCCACCTATTGCTGCTGCTCTAACCACAAACACGACCCCACCATCAACCACCTCATCATCGCAACAACAACCCGAACTAGCCATGGAAACTTCTCCCGTAGGCATACTAGCAACCTCACGACTATACACCAGACAAATGAAAAGGGGAGCGACAAAACCAACACCACCACCTTCAACTTCGAGAGCTGAAAGCGTCGACGAAGAGGAACCTCCTCTCGTAGAAGAAATGTCATCTGAACATGCGCAGTAGGAGAATACTAAAGAGGACAATCCGGAAGAAGTTTTTGTGATCAACGACGAAGAGGAGCAAGCTGTTGAAGAGCTAGCCAATACAAAGAAAAGATGATCGAGAATAGACAAAGGAAAAAGTATCTATCCACCTACTACGGAGGCATGTCATGGACATCTGAAGTTCACTGACCATGAACACAAGCAAAGCTACGCTTTCTACCAAATTTGTTCTGTAGTTCCTGCCAAGTTTGTTCATGTTTTAACCTTGAAAAAATTGAATTTCCATGCTGAATTTGAAGAGTTGGTTGCAAACATAGGTTGGCAAGAATATTTTTCTTTTCACTTACCCTCTTACACTAAGCTTACTAGGGAGTTTTATGCTACTTTTAAGTTTGAGCAAAACAAAAGGAATTTTAGCATTTCAACTCCATTGGGCCGCATGCATCATTACTCAATAGATGATTTGAACATAGCCTTAGGACTTGCTACTAGGGCAAGTGTCTTAAGTCCTGCATATATGAATGCATTGTGTGATTACCCTGTCAAATTCAAGCCCACACATGCATACATCAAACTCATTGGATTTCCAAATGAAGAATTTGAACCTAGTAAGTCAAGGCTAACTTGACTCAAAGCGGGGTCTTGCACTACATCCATAGGCTCACAGTAAGTTCTCTCTTTGGGCGCAATAATGACCCTACTGTCCTTAGTAAGGCTGAGTTGTTAATCTTGTGGAGCATGGTAGAAAAGAAAAGGGTAAACTTAGGTTATTGGGTAGCCACTCAATTCCAAAAAAATATATCAAATGGTAGGCATATGTCTTTAGGTTTCATTGTCACTAAAATTGTATTACATGAAGGACTCATTACTCTGGACAACAAGCTGCATCCAGTATGTAAAATACCTTTCCTTAATATAACTTCTTTGATTGCCATGCACTTAATTCACCACAAGGAAGGCAGTGTTGTTTCTTCTATACCTGCAGGTGAGTTAGCCCCATATCCGATGAAAGATGGAAGGACGAGAGCAGTTACTGTAACCACTGCCACCACTACTGCTTCTCCCACTTCAGCACCTTCCGCACCCCCTCCAACTATATTTCATGACATAGAAGCTCGGCTACAGCTTCTTGAATGAAAAAATGAGGCATTGCAAACCATTGTGCAGCAAAATAGTGAGACATTATAGCAACATGGTGTGGTTGTACGGAAAAATAATCAGCTAATCAGGATAATGATGAAACGGATGGGCTAGGTGTTCTCCCTCCCTCTCTTTAAGATGCTCGGACAAAACAGGACAGTACTTCTTAACTCTCTCTTTAATTTTACTTGTTAGCGACCCTGCCTTTGATTGATTGTGTTGTTCCATATTAAGGACAATGTGAAGAGTAAGCGTAGGGAGGTGTCTGATATTGGAAGTGTTTGACTAGCTGCTGCCATGTTACTTGTTTGATTGTTATGCTCCAAAGTCCAATATTGCCAAGTTTTTACACTTGTAGTTATGGAATTTGATAAGATTTTCGTGTGTTTTTGTTGCTACCATGTGCATAAGTCTTGGTATAAAACTTGACTTTTGAAAATGTGATCTTTGAGTTAAGAAGTTTAGACACTTATCCCATAATATTTTGAGTAAAATTTTTACAATTTTGATGATATGAACTGATTTTGGGATTACTCAAGGGGTTTATTGTGTCTTTAAACATGATTTGAAACTCTTAGGAGGTCTAGAGAGGAGGACTTTGCTATTGTTACTTGGTTTGACTATTGTGAGAACCTTAGATGATATGACTTAGTAAGCGGAAACCATCACCTAAAATTGACCGTCATAGCACTCATAAGTCCTAATTTAAATTGTTTACACTTTGAATTCTCAAAATGGTTTTCAAAACTTAGTTTCTTTCGATAGGTGTTTCTAAGAGCAATTTTCGAAGCCAAAATTTAGGATACCTTCCGAACACTAAAACTCTTTTCTACGTTCCCTTGAGGCGAATCCTAGGCGAGTCTCAACCTTGGAAATGATTTAGGCATTCTTTAGCCGATTCATTAATCCTCTTATGTTTTTCCCACCTTTACAATATCGTTCTCTCACCACCTTCTAGCCTACGGAGTATGCTAAATGCGTACTTTAAAATTCGTTTCATAGCCCACAATATAACTATATACACCAAAAGCCTTTTGCCTACCACCCTGTTTGCGAGAAAATAGTCTTCTTAATTAATTGTTGAGCACATGCACATGTTAATAGTTAGAAGTTGACGCAATTGCATTTTATTTAATGTCTTTAATTAGAGTCTAGATCTTAGTTCTCAGGAATAAATGGTCCTTAGGACTTACATGTTTAAATTTTTATTGGGTTTGAGGTTGGTTGTAAATAGTTATGTGATATTCTATTTTTCCCTAAAAAGTTCAAAAAAAGAGAGAAAGAAACCATGAAAAAGAAAAAAAAGGGAAAAAAGAAAAAATTAGAAATAAAAAAAAGAAGAAAAGAAAGAAAGAAAAGAAAAAAAAGTGGAAAAGCGCAAGGAATGTTTAAAGTTTACTGTTAGTGTTTTCATTTTGAGTCACATTTGGTGTCATTTGGGTATCAAGGGTAGTTAGGTCATGGATTGCTTTATTGAGGTTATTCACTGAAGACTTAATTTCTTGTATTTCTTTATCCTTACATTATCCTGTCGTTTGTAACCATTACCCTAGCCTAACCTGAGTAAAGACCTTTTGATCATATGTTGAGACTTGACCTACATTAGTGGAGAGGGAATTTAGAAGAGAGCCTATGGTTGTTCACTATTTGTTTTATTGAAGCTATGAAAATATTTTTACACGCTTTGTTAATTTCTCGATAAAATACCTTTTGATTCAAACTTCGAAGGTGTGTGTGCGTATTTTACGAATTCTTAGTGTAACCTTTTTCGATTGAGTTTATGATGACGGAATGATATCGATGGTTTAGTTTCCAATTGCGATGTTGAGTTGTCTGCTGCTTTTACATATGTTAGATTGGGTTTCATAGTGAAGTTGTGGTCTCCTAAATAGATTGAATTTGAGTTTTGAGTCATGCTTAAGGACAAGCATGGGATAAGTGTGGGGAAATTTGATAGCTTGCAAATCCAACATGTTTTTGGTCCCTAATCCTTTGCTTATTTGAAGTTTATTGTGCTTAAATATGAGATTCTACTTAGTTTTTCTTACTTTGATTAGGGGCAATTGGATTTGATGAAAAGGAAGCATTTAGAGCATATTTGAGGAGTATTTGGAGCACAGAAGTTGAAGCTGAAGATTTCTGGATGATTTTGATGCCGCCAGGAGTTACCCTTGGAAAAGATTAACAGCAGAGTAGGAGATGACGGGATGAAATTACATGGACACCTCGACCCGCATGTTTATCTGACGTTTTAACCTAATTTAATAGCTTAGGAGGAGTTAAACATTATGTTGATTAGATGATTATGTGGGCCTTAGTTTTTATTAGTATATAAGTTAAAATTAGGTTTTAGGAAGCCGAGTTATTCCATATTCTTTTGTCTCCGAGAGTAGTTTTGGTTTTTGGAGATATTATTTCTTTTTACCTTTGATAGTCATTTTTGTTTTTGATACTGTTTTCAAAACCTTATGTGTTTGTCAATAGCCATACGTGGCTAACTCTTTAATTCAGTCAAGGGATAATTCAAGGTTGAAGTTTATATAGTTATGAGATCTTAACATGCTTTAATTTACTTTTTGATTTACATTGCATTTATGTCTTTTCTGTGATTTATTGGGATAATCTATCCATAGTGAATTACTATTATTTGTTCAAACAGGGCCTATTGTTCATCTAATAGGAATCTACATAGCCAATCAACTAGGTTAAAATAATATTTGTTTATCCAAATTGATGCAAGTGGAAATTGGTATAACTTGATTGCGTAAATGCCTTTGGGTTATATTAAGTGAAGACATAATCTAGTTTAAACGAATTCTCGTAGTCTTTGTTAATTAGGGCAAGGTCTTACTAGTTTTTAATGCTGTTAACAGGTTAAATCCTTCGTCGTACTTAGGGTTACTTGTTAATTAGGGGTTATTATTAGATCGTATCTTGATAACCTAATAATACGGTAAGATTGGTTGGGAGGACGTTCCTTTCGGCTATAACTTGTCTGCAATGTTAAATTGAATAGTTATCCTATAGTCGATGATCAATCCATATGAACTTCATACCGCGAATTACCTTTGACTAGGCTTTCCATTCATTTCGAATTTTAATTATTATTGTTTTCTTAATTTTGTTTTTAATCATTAATACTAAAAATCCCCAATTCTCACTTTATTTTTCAGTTTATCGTTTCAGTTCTGGTTAGCCTTGGGCAAGGCTAGTCCCTAGGGTTCGACCCTTCTCACCCTATTTATAGTATTTTCGTTTTTTTTTCATTAGGAAGAGCAAGTCTTTTATTTTTGGTGATTTTGACACCCATCATTTTACCTATTTTATCTCCCTTCTATTTTATTGATTGAATTATGTCTTACCCTAGATTTCTGAATGTACTAATTATCCTCTCTCAAGGTATAAATATTTGTCCCTAATTGAATTAGCAGAAATCGATTGAACGATCTCTCAACCTACCTAATGACTCTACAGACTCAACTAGTTATTAAACAATCCTATGGGTGATCAATTGACTAGTTGAGATCTTTGTTCTAACTATTCAATTAACGTGATGATTGCTAGTATATAGGCCGCCAACTCTCATTGTACAATCCTACATGAATCTCATCTCACTCACTCTCTTGATTCGTTGCAATATGATAATTAAAAACAACAATCAACAAAGACAATTGCATTCAATTCAATAAAATAGAAGTTCTAACAAAATAGTTCTAAAGCAATCCCTACAATGAAATTAGCCTAACATGGTCTCCATAACACCATCAACATTCAAATAAACCATCTTTACAAAGACTAGAGGTAATAAAAGTGACAAAAAATTGAATATGAGAACTCATTCTCTTCTTTGCCAAAATTTGAAATTTAGGTGTTGATGTGCTATTTTGCTCAATCTTAATGATGATCCTTGTCTTTAATCCTTCCTCAATGCTCTGAATATGTGTTCTTCACTCAAGGATGGTGTTTCTACAAAGGGGTGTCGTCTCCCTTGAAGATGGAGGCTTAATGATGCTTTTATAGTCCAAAAATCCTAAGTTTAATGAAGCCTCACAAATTGCCTCGGATTACAATTCTCATGTTCGTGGGAATTTGTATGATTCTCACGAGCCTGGGAATTGGTCATAGAAACTTCTCATTTCTTGTATAATTCCCACATCCAATGGGAATTTGCTTGATTCCCACAAAAATGGGAATTGGGCATAGAATCACTCTTCTTGTCATCTCTTTTTTGATCTTTTGTTCAACCTCCAAGTTGCTCCCTCTTCTTTCCTACACAAAAATAGTCAATTATTACCCTCAATTAACATCAAATACATAAGAACAACAGTGAAAATCAAACTTAACAAAAACATACAAAATGAATCCTAAACTAGAACAATAGTTAACAATTATGCTAGAAAACACATGCCAATTACCTATAAAAACATGTACTAATGCACACCTATCAATAACATCCCCAACAATCAAATAATCTATCATACAAGTACTAGAATAAGAAAAAAAAAAAGAAAGGCATCTAAGTGAGTTAAACTCCTCCTCTTGAACAGAATCTGGAAAATCCAACGTTGGTATGCTCTTTTAACAATTGTGAATGAAAAAACCTTAAATCTCTACCTCTCATGATGCTCGAAACCTGTGTTTTTACTCAAATAAGTAAGTCTCACATGAAGCTTTCCTGTCCATAGGGGTTTTATATCCTTATATAGTCCAGAAAACCTAAAAATAATTTAAATCACGTGTATCTTCGAACTATCGTGAGAATTGGCATGAAACCCACAATCGCTGGTTCTTGTATTATGATTCTTCCTCTTCTCTTCTCCTCTCTTGGTCTCTAACTCAATCCCAAATATGGCCAACCTCTATTCCTACATTAAAATGATCAATTATCACCCTGAATCATTATCAGACATAAAAGAACACAATGAAGATTAAACTAAAAAAATCCATACAAAATAAATCCTAAAACACAATAATAATAACCTATCATGCAAGAAACACATGCCAAATACTCAACAAAGCACATTCTAATGCACAACTATCAACTTCTCCACACCTAAATCTTTGCTTGTTCTCAAGCAAAATCAAACACATGTAATTAATTACATCACTTCATTTTCGCAAAGATCAAAACATGCAATCCCTCAAATTTTGGCCAACTCAAATATCAAGCTACTACACATATCATGACTAGCTTTCATTAGCATACATAAGCAAACTCAACATAAGGCACCATCAATCAAAGATAAGTATAGATGCAAAATGAATCTTCCTCACAGTTTCACTCATTTCTCTCAAATGTTTGATGGTTAGTGTTTTGCTTAAGCTCTCTATAGGATCCTATACTAAGGGTTAGGACAAAGGATCCTAAACTAAGACACATGAGAAATAGCAAAGAGAGATTTGAAAATGTATTTCATGTTTATGCATAACATTAGCATACTCATACTTGACTATTGAATTTGTTAAACATATTTAAACGACTGTACATACACTCATTTGACAATTTCGAGGTGTAAATAATTGTTTTACAATGATTATGATATAAATTGTGGTTTATATGTCTTGAAAGTTGAATTGGTGACAATAATTATTGATTTAGAAATTTTGGTGAAAATTCAGAAAAATTATAAATTTCTGGGTATTTTTGGACTAGGAAAAATGTCAAGTGGTAGAACAAGTGATAAACGGCAATAGAAATAAGAGTCAAATGGTAATGGAAATTTTTATAAATGACCTTAGGAATTATTAATAAGTGTCATTGAAATTTGGTGTCAATTGGAGTAGAAATTGTAATCAAATGGACTAGTTATTAAAAATGGGACCAAGCCATAGGAACAAGACATGTGGCATGCCACTTGCCACACATCCATTCCACTAAAATATCTAAGTGAAAGATGGTCTTTCACTTATCATTTTCATTTCTTATGCTTTGTCTTCATTTTTTTCATTCTTCTTCTCCATCATCTTCAATAATCACTCTCACCTTCATCATATTGAGTATTGCTTAACTCCTTTCTCTTGTTTCTTCAAGCTTCTTGTTGTCTTCTTCCTCTTTGTTACTAAAAACCTAGCTCATTCCTCCCTATCATGGTGATGTCGTATGGTCCAAGGAAAACTAAGGTTGAGTGTGGGATGAATATCTTGAAGCTTAATTAAGTAAGTAGCCCCTATTATTTGTGGATTATTGTAAAAGAGATAAATTTGGTGATTATTTTAACATTTATGATAATGATCATAAAATGAGGGTCTATATATGCTGAACATAAATGAGAAAATGGATGTATAAATGTCTTGTTTTTGTATATAAGATGAGTAACCTTTCATAAGTTATTGTAGAGATGAGTATGAACTTGAAAGATCATTAAAATGGTGTAACAAGAAGTGCAGAATTTTTAAATTGTAAATTGGATAATCATGTTGTGTTTTCTTTTTTTTATTACATAAATTTATTTGATTGTTTTAGAGATGAACTAAATTTATTTTAGAGCTCATAAAAAGGAGTACTATGGTGTCTTGAAATAAAATGAATTAAGGTGATAATTAGGAATGGAATGAAGGTGAAAAATGAAATGGAACAAGTGCAGAAAATTTGACAAATAAATGGAGTTTTCATGTTCTGTTTGGTGTGAAATAATGTGGATGTTAGTAATTGAAATAGAGGTGAAGTAGAGTGAATTAAAAGATAAAGAAAGTGATAGTATAATGTCTCAAAATGAGGAGAATTAGGATGATAGTTTATAGATAAAGGGAAGGTGACAATGGAGTTGAATGTGTGCTGAAATATTGAAGAATGTATAAACATGGTTGATGTAATGTTTATGTGATTATGATCAACAATGTAGTATGATGCGTTTTGTGGATGTTTTGAGTTATAATGGAGGTGAGAATGAAGAGAAATTGAAGTAAGATTGATAAATCTACATAGTATGGGTTAGATGTAACTTAGGGGTTGGAAATCTAGAGATATAACTTGTAAAGGTCTGTTGCTGGGCGGACATTCTTTGGAATTTCATAGTTCCAACTCCGTTCATATCCCTCTCGAGGGACATACATGTCCGTTGGGCGGACATTCTCAAGACAGTTACATAAATATGCAATTTTGACCCTTTAGACGGAAAAATCTCTTTTTAAGAACTTCATAGAAGTCGTAGAACTCAAAGTCATCTTCAAAACCATACTTGAATGACCTTAATCCAATACCCATAGTGAAATTTATGCCTAATGTCCTAAAACATGTGCTCATATAAATTTTTGATAAGTTAATGTTTTCCTATGAGGTAATTAGGCTTAAATGGGATCTAGAATGAGCACAGTGGATGATGAATGAAGTGATTAAAGTAATGGAAGTGAATTAGGCATAAAAGAATGATTGAAGATGATGTTAATTGATTATGAGATGCGTATTAAGGAAATGTACTCAGGATTGTCAATATGAGCATGCATTATACCTTACACATACATATATGTGTATAATGAAATGTTTATGTAATTGTGCAATTCATAATGAGTGTGCACTATGTGTGTTGCATGAAATTGTTATACAGGATTCAACATCTACATCCAGTCATTTCTGGATCATGGAAGCTAATGCTAATCTAGAGCCTACTATGACTCGACCTAGATGATCTTACTTTAAATGTTTGTTCTGTTTAAATTATGTATTGAATTATTTTGTGATGTGAATGTGATGATTCTGAACATTGAATATCCAAGGTGTATGATGCATGAATAAAACATTGGAACTGCTCCTTGAAATGTGAATGAGAAAGAAATATGTGTTCCCAAATGAATTGTTGAATGCCAGATATTGATCTGATGAGAAATGAGAAATGTGAATGTGAAATTAAATATAAGCAATTGATTGAATATATATATATGAATGTGATGCATTTCATTACATGAATGCATAAACAAATAAAGGTTGTTGTGACTGGAGTAGCCACCGAAAAAGAGCTTAAAGCTCAGATATCTGTGATAAGAGCCTATGACTCGAATTTTGTATGATAGAGCCCGGTATCCACAATGGATACGGGACGGTATGATAGAGCTTGGTATCCACAATGGATACGGGACAGTGATAAGGCACTCAGTCATAACAATGTATTAAGTGAACTTTAGTTTCATTTATATGACATATACATATGAATTACATGAATTGAATGATTGCAATTGAAATGCGGAATCAAATTGATTGAAAAATGTGAAAACTTACGATCAAAGCATGTTATTGATGCTATATGATGAATTAATGAAGTGATGTGAATTATGTGATTGCATGAACTATATGTGTTATATGATTGAATGAGCCATCGAGGATGGTCCACTCACTGAGTTTGTAAAACTCACCCCAATTTGTAACATATTTTTCAAGCTCAGAGGAGACACCCAGTTAAATTAACTGGAGTCTAACTGATGCTTTTGAACAAGAGATAAAGGTTGGGATCAGTTGGCGTTTGTATTTGTACTTCATTATTTGTATTAAATTGTGTATTCGCAAGTACTGTTTAATGTGTATGTGAATGATTCTAAAATGACATTGTGACTAAAAATGTTTTGTATTTGTATTGGGCCCAGATGATTATTGAAATTATATAATGTGTATATTGTTTGCGACAATTGTGATTGAAATTGGCAATGTTTTAAATAAAATGGGCCATTAATGATTATTGGTTTTTCGAAAAATATGTGTGATGTTTGAGAAAAAATTTGCAATGAGTTCTGTTTGATTGCTCTAGTGCACCACTTTCACAAGGTGTATGTCAGAATATCCTCGAGATGTACGGATACATGCTCGGTAGAAGTGGGGTGTTACAAATTCTCTTCTACAATGATTGCATACATAAATAGATCAAAAGGACTTGCTTAGGGTTGTAATGTGGTAAGGTTTAAGGTGTGAGAAAAGGGTAAAGGGTTTAACACAAGCATTTATAAAGTAAAAAGTGGATAAAAGGGATAACAGCACATAATTCTGAGATACAAAAGTGTAAATATACTATTATTCTGCATTTATTGATGCTACTCAAGTGTTCTTCCTTTTTCTTTTTTTTTCTTTTTCTCTTTTTTTCATTTTTTTAATACATGGAAGAAATAATGAATAAAATAGCAACTAAATAAAATGTAATTCAAGAGGAGGAGTATCACTCAACTCATCTAAAAAAATGTAGCAAAAATCCCAACCAATGCATTACTTAATACTTTACTAAGCTTGTGAATGTGTAGGTTAATGGGGTTTCAGGTTTTAAAATTTGATGTGTTTTCAAGAAAAAAAGGGTTAAGGCTCAATGTAGGTAGCAAAGGATAGGTGATTTAAGCCAAGGGTTAATATAAAAAGGGCCTTAATAATCTCTATTAAGCATGCATCCAGTAGACCTAAATTGATTCAATGCAAGTGCTGAAGGTAATAACCTAAGGAAGCAGCACATAACAAAGAAATCAAATGACTATAGATAGAGTCATATAGGCTCAATCCTCACATTGGATCAATTGAAAATTAATTATACATCTCTACACTACCTGTTGGACCCCGATTTTTAAGTGAAATTTAGAAATATTAAATGAACTTGAATGAGTGTTATTGTGTATATGTTTAGG
>JAOSBN010036328.1:0-15822 GCA_027563595.1 Erythroxylum suave
TATTATTTAATTATATAAATATTATTAAACTAATTATCTACGTTATAAATATTAATAATATAAGTTTTAATATTTATCTTATATAATTAAACTCTTTAGAAAGATAAAGATCTTTTAAATATATTAATAGAATCTAGAATCTAATAAAGAAGAAGTATAATATAAATAAAAAAGAATATTATAATATCTTTAAAGTACTTAAAAAATACCGCTAATATCTATATAGAATTTACTTTATACTTAAAATAAATATAAAAATATTTATAATATAATTTAATTAATTAAAAGAAGATTTACTAGATATAATAATTATTTAATAATTAATCTAGATCCGACTTTTTAATTTTAAAGTTAAGTATATATCTAAAAAGAAATATATAGCGATAAATAAATTATTAAAAAGACTAAGAATTAATAAGAATATTAAAGAAGATAATAAGAAGCTAAAAAAAATAATTAATAATAAATTCTATTATTTAAGAGCTATATTAATACTAGAATTTAAAATATAAATTAAATAGCTATAAGTAGTATCTTTTATTTTAATTTTAAATCTTAAATTTATAATACTATTATAGAATCTATAGTTAAGTATAAAATAATATATTAAATATTATAAAGGCTAAGAGCCGTTTAAAAAAGAAGTTAATAATTCTTTATATAAAGATATAAGAGAATTAAAATCTAATAAAAATATTTTTAAAATTCTAAATTATAATATATTAGACGAAGGATATAGCTAAAGATTTTAATTAATAATTAAATTCTTAAATAATAAACTTTAAAGATTTAAAGAACTATCTTATTTAATTTAAAAATAATAATAAACGTAAAAGAAGCTTATACTAAGATTTATAATATAGAAACGATATTTATTTTAAAAATTTAATAAGAGTACTAGCTTAAAAAGAGTTATTAATAATAAAAAAGAATAACTTTAAATTTTTAAAGCTCTTTATAAAAAGAATAGCTATAAGAGAAGAGAAAAAATATATTAAAAGATTATTAATAAATATTAATAAAGAGATCTATAACGAAGTATTAAAAAATATATAATATTATATATAGTCTATTAATTAAGAGCTAAAACTAAAATATAAGAATTATTATATCTTATTTATATAAGCTATATATAGAATAAGATTAACGTAGATATTATATATATATTTATAAAAAGAGGTTTCTAGTATCTTATATTAATAAGAGATAATCTTAATAAATATATAAAAAAAAGAGCTTTAAGGGATAAAAGCTTTATTAAAGTAGTTAAGTTCTTATATAAAAATATATATTATTATTATAATTTATTAAATAAATTTATAATTAATAGTAGAATAAAGTTCGTTAATATAATAAATTAAGTTATTAAATATTTTAAAATTTATAAAATAAAGATTTTAGCTTATTATTCTAAAGTAAATAAAATAATTAAAAAAGATTATTAAACTATTATAAATATTCTTATAAAGCTTAAAAGCGAAGAAATAAATTATTAAATTAATAATCTAGTTATAGCGCTATAGACTAATAAAATTATTATTATAATTAAGATTAAATATTCTTCTTTTTTTCTTAAGAAAGGATACGATTCTATATTTTTAATTAAATAAAAAATATTATTATATTAAGCTCTTAAATAGACTTTAGCTTTAATATTTAAAGATATTTTTATTTTAAGAATTAAATAGTTATAATTTAGAAATTTTAAAATAAAAGAAGCCGTCGCTAGATAATAAAAAAAAAAAATAAAAAATAAAAAATAATTTAATATTTAAAGAACTATTTATAAAAAGTTATTTTAGAATAGTAATTTTATTTTATTATATAATATACGTTAGAAGAATAATCTTTTAAGAAATAAAAAGTTAAACTAGATATAACTAGAACCTTATAAAATTAAGTAAAATAATTTAAATCTAAAAAATTATATTTTAAAGAAACTAAATAGAGCTAAACTTAAAAAAATATATTTTAGTAATAAACTTAAACTTTTTATATTTTAAAGTAATAAATTAATATAAATAATAATAAAGATAACTTAATTTATTAATTTTAAATTTATTTAAGATTAGCCTTCTTAAATCTTAAATTATAATAGCTTAATTATTTTAAATTTATTTTAAACTAATTAGCTCTCTGAAATAATAATTATTTATATTATATTTAAAACTAATATTTATAGACTCTAAAATTAATAAAATAAATTTTAATTTAATAATTTTATTAAGGAAGAGAAGGATATTATATAATATATTAAAGAGAAGATTACTATAATAGAAATTAATAAAAAAGATATAAAATAGAGAGAAATTACTTTTAAATATTAAATATATTTTATTATTAATTTTTTATTAAGAAGAGACTAAAAAGGATAAAGATAAATATAAAAAAGAAAAATAATATTAAAAAAAAGATCTAAATTAATTAATTATATTATAAACGCCTAAAATTAAATAGAAGTATATAAAATTAATTTAAAATTTAAAGTAAGATTAAAAGTAAGATTAAAAATAAGAATAATTATTTTAATAAATAATAATATAATTAAATATATATTTTATTTATTAAAATTAATATACGTTAAATTAATCTTAAACTATTTTATTAATATATAAATCTACTTTATTTTTTAATATCTCTCTCTCCTTTTTATATCTATTTTAACTTCTCTTAATAAAAAAACTTTATTAATTCTCTTTTTATATTAATAATAATATAAATAAGATAATAACTTATAATTTCTTTAATATTCTAACTATTTAAATATTTATTATTAATAATAAGCTATTATAAATCTAAATTAATTTCTTTAAGAATATCTCTATTACTATTATCCTTAAAATATATTATAATATTAATATTCTTAATATTAATAGCTATAACTAGGACTACTAGCTCCGTTAATATATATAATTTTAAATATATTAGCTTAAGATATAACGATAGTTTCTTATTAATAAATAATAATAATAATTTCTTAATAAAATTATATATATAATACTCTTTAATAATTTTAATCTTTAATTACTTTCTTTCTATATTTTAATAGTATAGTTATCTTTCTAGATAAAATTAAATTTAAATAATATTTAAAGAATATTAGAGATCTAAAAGATATAAATATTATTAATATTTTAATATATTTATAATAGATAATAATAGACCGTAAAATTAAAAATAAATATATTAACTATTTTATTAATAAATTTATTTAATAGAACCCTATTATAATAAATAAAATAAAAAACTTCCTTATTATAAACTAGAATATATTATAATTAATATTTAAAAATAAGTATATTTAATTATTTTATATAAATAATAAGTACTTTTAAAATAAGATAAAGAGATACTTTAAATTAAGAAATAGAATTATCTTAAGATCTTAAAAGGATATAGATAAAGATATTAATTAATATATTTTAGAATTTTAAGATTTTATATTAATAATATCTTATAACTTCTATAAAAATATTAATATTTATATTAATATTAAAGCTTTTAAACTTAAGAAGATTTTTTTTTCTTCTTTTAAATATTTAAAGAGAGCTTAAAGATATATAATTTAAAGATTTATAAATTAAAATAAACTTTAAAAAAAATAAAAGTATTAGCGTTAAAGACTTAAAAAAAGTTAATAATCTAAAAAAAATATTTAATTTAATATTCCTTAATTAGAATAAGCTTTAGTATATTTAAATATTTAATTTATATTAAGATAATAATAACTTATATTAAAAAGGAGAAGTTATTTTATATAAAGCTTAAATAGCTTATATAAATTAAAAATTATTTTAATTTAATATTTTTATTCTATTAACTTTTAAAATAATTTATATATTATTAAGATTTATAAATACTAGCTTTATAAATATATAATTTAATATTAGCTTAATTTTATTAATACTTTTAAGACCGCTATAATCTTAATAAAAAACTTTAAAATATAATTTAATATTCTTTTAAAGATCTAATAAAATAAATATTAATAAAGAGTTTTTATAAGTTTTTAATTTATATTAAATTATAACTAGATAGACGTATATATTTAAAAATTAAAATATAGTTTTAAATACTAAATAAATAAAGATAATAATAATTTTTTAATTATATTTATTAATAGACGAATTTATAAAAAAGAAGATATATTTAATTTTAAATATATATAATTATAAAAGGATAGAAAGACTATAAAATTCTTTTTAAATATTAATAATTTTAAATAATTAATAATTTTAAATAATAACTCTAATTATATCTTAAAAATAAAATAAAAAAAATAAATTTAAAATCTTTAACTTTAATAAATTTATAAGTCTAAAGCTTATTTAAAAAAAGATTTAAAAAATTATTATTAATCTTAATAATATCTTTACCGATAAAGATCTCTCTTTTAAAAAAAAAGAGATTATTAAAAGCTAGAATTAAACTAGATTAATAAAAAATTAAATAATTTTTTTAAAAGAGAGCGCCTCGGCTATTAATAAAATAAATATTTTTTTATTATAATATATTTATAATAGGTAAAGATAGCTTAATAATAAATTAAAGTTTTTAAATATTATTAGTAAAGGACTTCCTTTTAATATTTTAAGACTTTAAAATATTTTATAAAATCTAGTTTTATACGATTATAATAATAATTAAAATAAAATAAATATTTTAATTTTTATTAACTATTAAAGAGAATTATTTTAAGTAGTTATAAAAAATATTAAAAAATTATAAAAGTCTTCTTTAAAAGTAATAGCGGAGATAATAAGATTAAATATTTTTTATTATATAAATAATAATCTAGTAACTAGTTAACTTTATAATTTATTTTATAATTTTTAATTAATAAGCTAATTATTATTTTATTTAATAAAGTAGTCTAAAATAATATAAAAGATTCTTATTTAATAAAGATAAAATCTTATAAATTTATAATTTATTTAATTAATTTAAATTAAAAATATCTTTATTAAAGATCTAAATATTATTAATTTAAAAAGCTTTATATATAATAAATAATACGATAGATAACTTATTAATAATATTTTTAATATTAAAATATTTATTTTATTAAAGTTATTAATCTACTAAAAGAGATTATTAAATATATAAATATTTATAATAATAAACTTAATTTATAATAATAAATTTTAAAATAAAAAGAGAAATCTTCTTTTATTTAATTATATTCTAGATATTAATAAGATAATTTTTATATTAATATTTTATAATAATAATTATTAAATCTTAATAATTTATAAATTTAAAAAAAAAAGAAATATTATTCTTAATTTATTAAATTAATATATTAATACTAGCCTTAACTTATTAAAAAAAATAAAGATATATCTTTATTTTAAAAATAAATAATAAGATTTTAAAAAAAGAGATATTTTAATTTAATTTAATAAAGCCTTCTATAACGTTTAAATATTAAAATATATTAAGATTTAACTCGTTAATAAAACTTTATAAATTATAGCTTTATTTAAAAATTAGTATTAATAATATATAAAATTAATCTTTAAAGCCGTAAAAAAAAGTATCTAAAGAATTTATTTTATTTTTATATTAGGCCGTTTATTAAGCGAAAATTAAATTAAAGATAGCTAAAAAAGATTTAATTAAAATAATTAAGTCTTTAATAATTTATTTAAGATTATTTTACGTACGAGCTTAAATATTAAATATATAATAAATTTAATAACTCTTATTAAAGCTAGCTCTTTAAAAGTATTAAAATTAAATTTAATAATATTTTTTAAACTTAATATTTAGATTTTTAAAGCGAGCTTAAAGTTATCTTTAATATTAAAATCTAGACCGCTAATAAAGTAAATAAATTAAATATAAAAAGTTTAAGAAATAATAAAAAATATTTTTAAATTTAAAAGGACCGAATAAAAAATAAAGAATATAAATTAGCTTTTTTTTTATATTTAGATTACTTTTACTTATAATAATATTATTTAAGAGATAAATAATTATAGGTTAAGAAGGACTATAATAAAATAAATATTAATATATTTAAGTTTTTAAATTACTACTATTTAAATAGCTATATAAATAAACTTAGACTTAAAGTAATATATAAAATAATAAATATATATTAAAGACTCTTTATTTATATTTTTATTTATACTTTTTTTATATATAACGCTTTAAATATTTAAAGTATTATCGATATAGCGACTAGTAAACGAATATATATATCTCGGCTAATTATTATTATCACTACACTTAATACTCTAAGTGCCAGCAGGACTGGAAGACCTCCTATACCTCTCACACTATCCCACTAATAGCCCAGTCTATCCTGGTGCTGGCCCAGCCTGTCCTGGTACTGGTCCGGGACAGGCCGAAATAGAGCATGTATCCCGAGCCCATCCCGGGCTGTCTCTAGAGCTCTGGGCCTGTTAGTAGTTTGGAACACTTGTTCCGGGACAGATCATGTGCACTCAGGAATTCCATGCCCTCGACTAAGACGTCAAGGATGCGGCATAGCATTTCGATTCACTGACTTCGCGGCTTATCCTCTCCTATACCGGAATGTTGTATTTAGCGCCAAATTTTTATAACTTAATAAGTAGTCGGTTAATTTATTTAAAATTTTAAATTTATACTTATTATAGTACTAATAAGTAAAAAATTAAAAAAAAATTTAAAATTATTATTATTACGTAAATATATTAAGTTTAAATTTTTAATTTTATAAGATTTCTAAAAATCTTATTATTTAAATATATTAATAAAGATTTTATATTATAAAAATTATATATATATAAAACTTATAGTTTAAAGTTTTTAATATAAAAATCTTAAATAATTTAATTAGAAAATAATTAAGTTATTAATAAATATATATAAAATCTAAGACTTTTTTCTTAAAAAGAGATATTTTTAAAGATTTTTTATAAATATATAAAATTAATATATTTAAATAATTTTTATATTTTTAATAACTTTAATATATAAATAATAAAATTAAAAGCTTAATTTTTTAATTTTATTATATTTATATATAGAAATCTTTAATTAAAAATAAAGAGTTCTATAAATTTTAATAAAATTTTTATTTTTATTTTTATTAAATAATTATATTATTATAATTAATATTTATATAAAATAATAAAATTTATTATATTAATTATATTAAAATTTATTAATTTTTTTAAGAAAATATTAATAAGTTATTTATTTTAGATTATATTTTAATAAAATTTAAAGATTATATTCTTTATATATAGTCTTATATATATATTAAGTTTTATAATTATATATATTATATAACTTAATAAAATTAAAAAGAAAATATAAAATTTATTTATAAAAATCTAAAAAGCTTAATAATTTATTAAATAATAAATATTCTTTTAATTTTTTTAATATCTTCTTAACTTTCTACTTAAAGAATCTAATATTAAATTTTTATAAAAAACTAATAGAGATTAAGAAAGTTATTAAAAGATATACTAGTGTGGCGCTAAATGCAATATTCCGGTATGGGAGAGGATCGAGCTGTCGACGGAATCTCGAAATCTGACAAGATGTTTCATGGCTCGGAAGAGTGAACAATTAAATTGCAAGGAACCCAGGATGTTTCACCTCATCAACGAACTCAGTGCAGAGGAGTCTGGACCTCAGGTCCTAATTCCCCGGCTTTTTAGGCACGGGCGATCGCGGTGCCGTCCCTGTCGATCCCCCGCAGATTTGATGACTGGTACGTATGCAGGTCAATGCGAACACGTTTCACGCACTTCCACTTCGCTCCTCACTACCTCGGCTTTCAGTGTCCGCACTCAACGCTGATTAGCTCGAATTTGACTGATACTTTCACTTTCGTCCTATTGCACCAAGAAATTGACGATTTTGCACGCCGCCTGCCGCCAACATGTATGTGTACACCAAATGTAAGTTTCTGAGCAGAGAAAGTTAGACACTTGTCCGCCAATCTTTCAAATCACGCAAATTGCACAAGATGCGGACCTCACCTCTCTATTGGTTTGAACTACATTCAATCTCAAGCAGATTGCACGGAACAGCGACTTCTGACACCCCACAGAGGCTTGTCGAAAGCTTGTCTCTGTGTGCCCAAGGGTTTACCAGTCTTCACCTCCATTTGGGCCTCCTTCCCAAGCCACAGCGTTCAGATCGGGACTGTCACATCGATCCACCTAGGCATTTTTGACTGATGAAGATCAGCAGAGGCATCTGTCAAACACGCCAGCAGCTGTTGGTGCCCACGAGATGAAGTATGGTGTGCTTCTCACGCAGTCCAGCCAAATGCTTCGAGGAGAACCTAGAAAACAGAACTATAAGATGTGGCAGGTATCTGTTGATCATGGAGAACTACTTCAATCGATCACCTATACTCGCATCACTAGGTTGAGTCCTCGGGGAAGAGCACAAACATGTACATGTATACTGCCGCCACAGTCCTGGCTCTGGTCGCCAGCATCAGTGCCGCTCCAGCGTCGTCATCAGCTGCTTCTCCCACCATCTCAACACAGTCACAGCTCACCTCTGCCCTGAACGCATTGAAGCCGTCTGATGCCAAATATGCGTCTCAGTACGCAAGCATTATGAAAGCTATCAAGCCCCAGGTGCCACCTACCAATACCGCCCAAGCGGCTTCTCGAATTGCGTCGGCCTACGCAGCGTATCCATCCAATCCGCTCAATACTGGCCCCGAGCTCTTGTTGAGTGGTGTTGCTGGGCCTCAGGATTTCGATGTGAGTGCGATCAGCGTCCATACATGAGTGCTTCACTAATGACTCTCGATAGGACCTCGCAGCGTACGGTCTGTGTAACTCGGTCGTCAACATCAATCTCACCCCACCACCGCGGGTCATATATCCTCAGGCTGGAGCGAGCGACGCACCCTACGACATTTCGGAGGCCCAACTTCGCGCTGCTATCAACATTCCACAGGGATTCACATACGGCAAGAAGAAGCCTGTTCTACTTATCCCAGGAACTGGCGTTACAGCGTGCGAGACCTACTATGCCAACGCCTACAAACTCCTCCGTCAAACCGACTATGCTGACCCGGTCTTTATCAATGTTCCAAACAACATGCTTGACGACGAACAAAACAACGCGGAATATATCGCATACGCGATGAATTACATCTCTGCCATCACCAACCGCAAGGTGTCTACTCTCGCCTGGTCCGGCGGTGTCATTGCCACACAATGGGCTCTGAAGTACTGGCCATCGACCCGTAACTCAACCTCAGACTCTACCAACATTTCGGGTGACTATCACGGCACTAAACTCGCACCATTGATCTGCCCTCCGGGCTCACCGTGCGCCCCATCCGTTCTCCAACAATTCTATACGTCAAAGTTCGTCGCCACCCTACGCAACAACGGCGGTGACTCTGCCTATGTGCCAACGACGTCTTGCTGGACCATTTATGACGAGATTGTCGAGCCACAACAAAACCCTTCAGCGTCTGCGCAAATCAACGACGCACGAAAAGTCGGCGTGTTAAACGCTCAGCTCCAGGATATCTGTGGTCCTGTTGCCGTGGCATCTTCGCCGAACTTCGGCCACGAGGCAACCTTGTACAACGCAGTGTGCTACGCGCTGTTGACTGATGCGATCAAAAACAGCGGACCCGCAAACTTGGCCAGAAGTGGTGCGCAGGGACAGTGTAGTGCCTTCGAGGCACCGGGCCTAGATCTCGCGGATGTGTTTGTCACCGAGAGCACAATTCCGATTGCGGGTTTCAACATCGAGACATACCCCAAGAAGATCCTGGCTGAGCCTGCTATCAAGGCATACGCAGCCAAAGATGTGCCTGCTTGATCGTGTTGAGCTGCAAACATTGAGTTGAGCTGAATGAAACTTGCTTCGAAGCGGCGTTGGCGTTGGAATTCGTGTATGCTCTGTGTTATTCTGTAGCAGTGACACCACAAAGGTTCTCCGTCTAGGGGTTCAAACGAATGGATGAAATGGTTTTCTGCATCTCGTTCGCGTGCGTACACGTGTCGGCTGGTGTGGCACGCGCTCTTCACTCATCTTCTAGCCCTGAGGCAGGACATCGTCTCTGGTCGGTACTTCATGGATATTTCCTGCATTTCTGTCATCACCTACGTCCACAACCACTAACAACGTGCTTTGATAATCCCACACGTACGAAGACAGACATGCAACCATTGGGTGTGCCAATTCCAGTCAAAGAGCTCATGTTCAAGTATCAATATAAGCACACAATGTTTTCGAAGGTAGTAAGGAGTATCTGCTGTACCTCGGGTAAACAAAAATCTCCGACCAGCAGCGAGATCGGGGACGACAAAGTGTCAGACGAGGCTCCATGTGTGATGTACGTTCCCGATGAACTCCTAAAAACACATCGTCCTACCGAGTGTCGGTCGGAATCTCTACCTCACTGCTGTTGACGGCCAAATGCATCAGCGGACGCCACCAGCACAACCGACGACCCTACTTTCAAACTCATACTTCCAAAAATGCCAACCATTTATTGTAGGCGGCTCTTCAGGCTGTCTCGCAATCCTCTGCATTCAACCTGTTGACATGATCAAAGTGCGACTTCAACTCCTCGGTGAAGGCACCAAGACCGGTCCGAGACCCAACGCTCTCTCAGTCGCTCGTGACATTATGTCACGGGGCAGATTCCTCGACCTATACAATGGCCTGTCCGCAGGCCTGCTACGTCAAGTCGTCTACGGCACTGTCCGACTGGGATGTTTCTTCTCATTCGAGGAAGCATTGAAGCGTCGAGCGGCCGAGAACGAAACGACGTATGGATTTGGTCAGCGGACGCTAGCCAGTCTGTGTGCCGGTAGCATCGGCGCGTTTGTTGGAAACCCCGTTGAAGTCGCCCTCATTCGGATGCAGAGCGACGGTCTTCGACCTAGAGCTGAACAGGCACGATACCGCTCTGTGTTCGATGCGCTGGCGCGGATTGTGAGAGGGGAAGGGGTGTATGCTGACTTTTTTCTCGCAGCGTCATCGCGCTCACTATTGCAGATCAGCTGAAAAGTATGCCGAAGCGATACCCAGAAAGCAACGACTCAACCGAGATGAATGAAGCAAGCCAGAGTTCGAGAAGACCGACCAATCCCTGAGCCATGAAAACTCATATGAACCTTCCGTTTCGCCGTGTTGAAATTCCCGCCAGGACATAACATCGGGCTGATCAAAGTGTATAACACGATGTTGGAATCAGGCCGAATATACAGATCAGAATCTTATCTGTTAGCTCGATCGGCAACAAGTGTGTTCTAACAGCCGTTGAGCATGATCGTGGATACCCGATAAGAACAAAAGCCACTCTGCCAGTGGTCCCTGCAGGACACCGTCAGGCCAAACGACCAGGGACAAGATCAGACACGACACCCCGTTCATCAACGCGTCAGCCAGCCACTACGGACCCCTCCTTGAACTCACAGACAATCCGAGCGTTTGACCCGCAACAGCGCACGGCAGTGAGCTCAAGGCTAGGTGTTCAATGCACTCAAAAGTTGTGACTAAGTTTCATCTTTGTGGCAGTCCTCGCAAACACCGAGGATTTGAGAGGATGGTAGATCGGCTGCGCCATGTCCTACCATTGACGGAGCAGCAACAAAGGAGTTTGCGTCACAAGGCCTTTCACAACGTGGGCACTCTTGCTGCCTCATGTGCGTTGAGTGCAATATCATGTCTCGGCTATATACATATTCATGTACCAACAGCGTATGGAGACCAATACTCAACCATCACTTGACTCGTCCGTCTACGCAACTTTGTCACTTTCATCATCATGAGGCATCAATACCCCCGTAGGTCTTGACGAGGGAGTATACTCGGCATAGTGGCCTCTCATCCCAAGAAACAGAGTTCCAAGCCAGTGAGCAGATCCCATGACAATCCTCGCAATGATGTCTTGACTCCTGAACTGCCAACGTCCTGCCCAAGCTGGCGGTGTCCCGCCAAAGGGCTGTGCCGTCCACGGCAACGTGAAACGCACCCACCCGTGGTTCACGTGGACATCGTGAGCGTAGAAGATAGTCTGGATCTGCGTCCAGAGTAGCCAAGCCAGAAGCCGCTCCCGCCACGAGGGCACCCAGGTCAGAACGGCGAGTAGACACTTCAGCCATAACGGAGTTGATCCCAGTCGCGGATAGATGTCTTTGTCGAGAGTTGCACTGCATATGTTTTGCCATAGATCACGATCGCCGACGAGATCAACGACAAGCGGACATGGAATTCGACCTTCATACCGTTCCCAGAATAAACGTTGGCCGGGTTTGAATTGGATCATCCTGAAATGACCAAAAGAATCATAGCTACGTCTGAAGTCACTGGCAACGTAGGCGTGAATATCGCCCGATACACAAGCGACGCTTTGGCAGGCGACCGTGTTGGTGGGTTCGGCACTGGTTTGGGATGGGTGCCAGTGAAACGGCATTCGCCATTTGCTCGACGAGGGAATAGTGATGCGGATCACATTTGTGGGGGATGTCGAGGAATCGAAGACAAACGTGACTTCATTTGGGCCTGGCAGGGTTAATGTTGTGAGGTCTGCTGTGTTGGTCCGACACCCCATAGTGAGAGAAGAGAGAGCACAAGGGTAAGTGCCTGTGAATTGAATGGGCTCCCTGCCATAGTTTAGATAGGAAGGGACATGCTTTGCCGCAAAACAATCACAGCCGCCGCTGCTTAGCTATGCAACAGGCAGGTACGTTCTGCCCCACCTACCTCTTGTTCATGCGGCAAGTGGGCTTCCAATTTTCAGTGAAATGATGGTTGGTGCCTGGTGAAGGACCGGGCAGTGGGCGGTAGTGGGTACATTGCCGCCTTTTTGCTGTCACATCGACTTGACGTCTATTCATGCAGGGTGGGAGGGACGGGTATGGACAATACATGCTGAGCAGGTACGTCGATTGAAATCGAGGGTAGGAAAAGCAGCCAGTAAAGTGAATAAGCTTCGTGGATGGCCGATGTAAGGCAATAACGGGATCGCATATTGAGTTGATGTATGAGATGTAACCGAGGTGTATAGACTTACTTTGATATAGAGGTAATTTACTCAATTCGAGACTTCTATCTGAATTGTCGAGACTGCAAAGGAGTCAGCGCTGTCAGAAGTCTCTGTACTGTTCCATCCGAAGGGAGGGCGGTGCAATCATTTCATCAAGCCGTCATGCCCCCATCAATAGTAGTGGTGGTGCCTGTCATCCACGCCGCATCATCACTCAGCAGGTAGCAGAAAGTCTTTGCAACATCCTCGACCTTCCCCATCACTTTCATGGCTGTGGCTTGCTCGAGTGTCTTCCAATACGTCTGATTGTCCGAGGCCAATCTCCGCAGCAAGGGAGTGTCTATTGGACCACTTGTTGTAGAAAATTAGCACACACACTCTCTGCTATGGGCAAAGATTGTATACGTACGGACAAACAGCATTGACTCTGATACCATCCGCTCCTACTTCCTTCGCTACAGACTTTGTCAAGCCGACGACACCGTGCTTGCTGGCGGTGTAGGCAGCGAGCGTGGCGCCCCCTCGTATCCCCGCCGTGCTCGCCGCGTTCACGATGCTGGCTCCGCGTTTCATCGCTCTCAGCTCGGCTCTGACACAGTGGAACACTCCTGTCAGGTTGATGCCAATGACAAATTGCCATTTCTCATCTGATATGTCGACGAGGTTTTGTTTCGTCTCGATGCCGGGCTTGGTCTCGACCCCCGCGATGTTACACGCTCCATCGATTCGACCGAAGTGCTTGACGACGCCCGCGATCCAGTCATCGACGGACGACGAACTTGCGACATCGACCTTACTGCTTGTCACGTCGAGTTCGGGATATTGGGATTTGAGCTCTTTGACCACTTCGTCTAATGGCTCGGTGTTGATGTCGGAGAGAGCTAGGCTGGCACCTCGGGCGGCACATTCTTTGGCGGTGGCGCTGCCTATGCCTGAAGCGGCACCCGTGATTGCTATGACCTTGTCCTTTAGTTGATTCATGATTGTTTAGTTATACTTGTTCGAAACAGCAATTTATCTTATCATACAATGTGAATTTATGCCGCGTTCATATAATCACTTCAACCAAAGATGACGTCTTAATCGAGATCAAGACTTCAATGCCTATTGGATACTCTGAGCTCAGGCAGAGTAAGACTGATCCCCGCGCCAAAGTTTGTCCATCTGCATTTCTTACGCTACTCCATCGTTGCTGCGTCATGGGAGGGTTCACGACAGACGTGTACATTCATCTGGGTTTGATGTTTGACGTAAAGGCTCATTTGCTATCTACAAAACCGTGGCATCCCACAGATAAACTCCTAGCATACTCGAACAAGGCTTACTCTTCTGTACACATGGCATGTGACCGTAGTGATCCTTCTGTCCTAGCGATCAACAACATTTCTTTGGACCACAACACTTTTTCTGAGGCTGCTTCTGCGTCACTTCGCTGGCTTTGCTGATCGATGTCACAACTGCAGCAGTCTGCTTGGCCTCGCCGCTCCATTTCCTACCGTATATCTGAAAAGCGGCTACGTACTGTCAGCGTTGGATGATCAGCCAGGGGAGAGGCGACTTACAGATCCATTCATTCAGATTGTATTCGACTTCTGTACGCCCAGACGATGTCTGCTTCGGACCACAGGAGTCGCCAGAACAGCACGGCGTCACGAATCTTCTACCGTCTTCGTCGTTGAAGATCTCGAGGTCTTTTTCGGTGTCGAGGAGTAAAACATCTGTCAGCGAGGTCAGGTGGGTAAGCTCAGTGTGAAAGATCGTGACTTACCATTGAAGCCAACATCGTGTAGCGACTTCTTCATGATGTCAACCTCCAAGGCACCAGAAACACACCCGGCTCGCAGCACTTCATCATTCTTCATCTCTTCTGGAAGCGGCTTCAGTGCAAGGTAGTCGCTGATTGCAATTCGACCACCAGGCTTGAGGATGCGGTGAATCTCCTTGATGACTGATGACTTATCCTCATCAGGTACTAGGTTGAATACACAATTGCTAATTATGCAATCGACAGAGTTATCTGCTAAAGGAATCTGGTTGATCTTTGCGTAGATAAACTCCGTATTCGTAGATCCCATCTTCTCAGCATTACGTTTTGCCAGAGCTATCATTCCCTGGATCTTTGTTAGTGCCTCGACGGTGAAAGATAGGATTGAGAATCACCTCTGTCATATCGATCCCAATTACTTTGCCATTTGGGCCAACCTGTTTGCTGGCAAGAAAGCAGTCAAAACCGCCACCACTTCCAAGATCAACTACGACCTCGCCCTAGGCATGTGAGCAATGGTTGTAGTACGTGACACTCGGGAAACACTCACCTCCTTGAGACTTGCTATCGACAAGGGGTTGCCACAACCTTCTCCCAAGTTGGCATCAATAGGAATTTGTTCCGTGTCTTTTACATCATATCCTAGCGCAACAGCAATTCGCTCTCGAAGAGATTCTTTGATCGCATTCTCGGAACGGAACGAATATGCTTTCTCAATGTTCTCGTAGGAGTCGGCTCTGATTGCAGAGACACTGGTTGCGACTGGTGCCATGATGTGCAACGGAAGGGCAAGTCTGCCGCGGTGACTTAAATTGGAGTACGGTAGCTATAGAGTGAAGAGATGGACGTGAGTGTATGAATTCCCAAAGGAATGGTTTATAGCAATCGCGAGGTCGTTCGATGCCTTTCGTGGGGCAAGCAAATCTTGCCTCTAGACTCCTCAAAGGGCCGAAATTGGTCACTGCTAAGCATTCATTGGCTGCAGACAGATGGAGTGAGTTATTTATCGATTCCCAATGTGATTTTCATGATGATTTTAATGCTTTGGAATTGTGGCGTCAATGGTCTGTCG